>NAGG01000587.1:0-64573 GCA_003031705.1 Calonectria naviculata
CCCTTTTCAGTTGTCTGGGCCTAACCAACTGACTCTTCTTGTAGCAAGTGAGTCAAAAGGGTAGATAACACTTCTACTATCGCTGATGTTTGATTAGATCTCGCCATTTAAAGTGTGATGAAGAGAAGCCTCATTGCCGACGATGCCGGATCAACGGTTTCGTGTGTGAAGGATATCCACCCATTATGAAAAGAGGGGCGGCAAAGGCGAAACTGAAAAGCGCGGCACCACAACCTGGCTCCAAGATCTTGACCCAGCTCATGACCAAGACGTCTCACTGGTTGTTGTACCGGGCTACAATCTCCGAGGCATATCAATCACCTTCCGAAATGCACCTCTTCCATCATGTGCGGACGTGTCTGGCCCAGGACTTCACCACGGCCCTAACGTCAACCGACTTTTGGCAATCCTACGCTTTGCCCCTTGGGCATAGCATAAAGCCTGTGAGAGCTGCTCTCTGTGCCCTCGGCAGCGCGCATAAAAAGTTCAAGATCCAACTAGCGGCATCATGCACAAGTGCGCCATCCGCGCTGGAGGAGTTTTCGATCCAGCAGTACAATTTGGCTATAAATCACATTAACAATAGCAACGTCTCTCTTGGAGGGCCAGATCTAGATATAGTTCTCATCTGCTGTTTGATATTCATCTGCATTGAGAACCTCCTTGGGCGATACACAGAATCTCTTCAGCATCTAAAAGCCGCCTATGCCCTCCTTGGCTCCCAACGGCAACATCTTCAGAACGCGGAGGCCAAATATTACAATGCGACATTCAGTGGTCGATTGGAATTTTTGGATGAGGTGCATCGAATACTCGCAATTGTTGGGCAGGACACTGCCATGTATACCGGATACAACGCGGTTTCCGAGGTGGGCCGCTATTCCACTCCCAAGGTGTTGGTTGAAGATCCATCCGTGCCATTTGACTCTCTTGCCGCTGTTGCAAAATCCCTGCGCAATTTCGAACTCAAGCTGTCAACCAGTTACACGCTATGCAATCGAGATGCAAAGCAATCTCTGCAAAGTGGGCCCGATGGTCAACCAGGAAGAACCCGTCGGTTATTCAATACTTCAATGAACGAGGTTCAGGATCTAGTATCAGTATTCGACATCTGGAGCACCAAGTTTGACGCATTCAAGGAAGAAGTCGACGGGAAGAAGCTGTCCGAAAAGGAAGTCTACCAGTTGCAAGCCATATCTCTGGTGCAGGTAATTCACACAACCTTCATGAAAGAAAGACCGACAAAGGGCCCCATTCCGACAGACTCTTACGACAGAGTGTTACAGCACGTCGAGGACCTAATCGATTCACAAGGATTAAAAATCATCCCCACATTCTCTTTTGATGCAACTGTCATCCCCCTTCTCAATGTCATATGCACGTCATGTGGGGATATCGACATTCAGAGGAGGACTGTCAAGATACTGCGGTCTATTAGGCGGAGGGAGGGTATTTGGAACAGCCAAGAAGTGGCAGACGTCCTCGAGTCTTTAATTTACGCTCAAGAATGTCGCCTAGTCTTTAAAGATTCGACTCCATGGCACCTCTTTCGGACAGTGGGAATGCTTTCCTCCCTTTCCGTGCCTGGCTGCGAGATGCCCGAAGGCCTAGTGGAATTGGCACAAAGGGCTTCGACTGCTGACCTCGGCTTCCAGGGCCACGCGGTGGCCGTTTAACGTGATCATGTTTGATATAAAGTTCTTTGTCAGACGAAGATATGCTAAACATGCATGAATATTAGATTTACTAACCCCAATTTCAATATATCAGGTTTACTGGCCAATCTGACTAACCATTGTGACTGGAAACAATCTGACTATAGGTTGAAACATTCTTGTTTATCCACGGGATATATACCCATAAGCCGCCTTCAGATAAAAATAAAAAATATTTTCATAAAATTACTAGAATCGGAAATGAGTGCAATTATTTTCCAAGACAAGAAAAAGACCCAATAGTTGGACTAGTTGTAATAATTAGTTAGGAGCACATAGAAACATCAAGACCCGCACGTGAGAACACGATTTGAATCGCTATGTAGCTGGTTACGCAAAATCCCACGGTCGCCCTATTGAACAGTTGCGATACTTCTCGCTGCGCCACAACTAATAAGAAAAACCATTATTAATATCGAAAGATGAAGACTACTGGGCGAGACTTCTAGAGCAATAGTTTTCCTGCGTAATATATAACATTGACGAGCATGGGCAACATATAGGATTGCAGGTTGGTGGTAGGTGGCTAAGTCGACCATTGGTAGCAAGTTTCCATGTCTATTCAATATCGCTTGAAGTAGTATTTGATTTACCGTGTGTGGGCCCTTGATTTCTTGAATCAATCTAATCAATCAAGTTAGGTAATAATTTCCATCTGTTTCGTCCCCTGTTTGTCGGCAGGCAACGAAGGACCCACGATTCACGAAGTGGTCTGTGACCGGGTCAGTTTTCCCGTGATTTTGGGTATCGTATGGAGCATTTCGCTTATTGAGATATTCAATCACTTGGACACCATTGTTGGTCTACAGGGTAAGGTACCCTCCTCCGGCAAAAGGATGCTAGAGACCGGGTGTTATCTCGCATGAGTAGACGGATGAAATAGTAGCGGCGATCCCCCCAACATGCTTTATTTAACAATTCAAAATCTATTACATGTGGTCTTGGACTGTGTGTAACGCATAATCCGTGGCTAAGTAAGACACTTGAGTCAGAGAGAGGGTGATTGTGCATGATATAAGGCAGGTAATTGGTTGCATTGGAATCCAGCATGATCATCGGCAGATGTTACATAATATGATTAGCAGCAAAGTCTATCGTTAGTGTCGAATTGAAGCTTTGATCGGCATCGTATTTATTCAAAATATCAGGGGTTACTAGATCGGGCACCGCCTTGTTTTGAGTTTGAAGGAGTTCGATGCCAGCTCAAGGTAGAACCCTAGGCCGGTGGCATAAAGCTGGACTTCTCAGTGCCTAGTCAACCAAGTGACTGCCCAGATTTGTTTTCATGCTTGCCAAAGGATATTCAAGAGCTGACTGACGGCGCACGTCGCTCGTGCAAGTCTGCCCGTATCTGTAGTGAATCTGCTGTTTCTCATCACGTTTTGATCATAAAGGGTCTGGATTCGGCCACGAAATGTCAACTCTTTTGGCTGACTGGGCTACAGAAAATATCTGTATTTAAGAAGGATGGGACAGGACGTCGGTTTGCAGACGCATAAAGCCTTTTGAACTGCGTTTGGCATGACTCAATCTCGATCGTTATATTGTACCGTTAAAGTGGCTTGCCCGTCGCAAAGATTCTACAACGAACAAAATTACACGGGGCTAGCCATAAGAAGATGTGATTCCGGCACCTCCAAAGCCAAAAGACCACAAGTAAGACTAACGAGGGAAAGCGAAAGCAACGCAGGAGGCATTGTGGAACCTGCTTCGCTGTCACGGAGCTAACTTCAGTAGCGAAATGTAGACCATTTACAATGTTGGATCGCCGTTATGGAACACCTTTTTTTGCTCCATTCGTTGCTACCTGATGCGCACCCTTTACCAAGCGGTGAGTTGATGAGCTTTGCGAGCTCAATGGATGCCTCTCTGGTGTTCTATGGGTGACCTGCCGGACGATGGTTTTTGCTAAAGCGGTGTATCAGATGCTAAATTAGCGATCTATAAAACCAGCCACATAATACTGCAGTTCTCTCGTTAACTAAGCGAGGCAAGAATTCCCAGTGAAGGTCTCCAAGAATCTGAAAAAAACTGACGTAATGGATTCGATTCAAGCCGAGGCGAAATAGACTCTTTCCCGGATCGATGTTTTGCTAATAATAGACTGAATGCGCTTGACATCACGACATTGAAAGTTTGCCACTCCAATCGGTCCCTGAGTAGGCTGTGAGTATGTGAATCTCTGAAAGACGGGAGGGAGCCTGATGGCTGAGTGACGATCAACAATGGAGCCTTGGCAGAAACAGATGGGCCATAGAAAGAAGAAGCGTATTTTCAGAGTGGAGCTCGGCAAAGGCGAAACGGTTCCTTGCCGATCTCTTGTTCGATAAACAAAGATTCAAGTATTCTTCCGTCTCCACCTTGCCACTGAATTCGGCCTGAGCCTTGTCTTTTGTGGAGAAAATAAGGAGAAGGACCCAGCAGACCCATCATTGGTGTCCGCTCTGTGTAGCCGAGACAGCCGATATGGTGTCATTGAATCTGGGTGTTTTATGCCGCCTTTTTACGAGAGTGACATTGTCGTATATTCACCCAGGTTTGGTCGATGAAAGATGGTGATGATGTTGAATTATGCTGTTTGGAGGCTTGGATGCTGCTGCAACCACCCAAACAAACCCTTCACGGTGAAGGTTCGCCGAATAATTAAAGTGGACCGGGGTAGCTCACAAAACTGTCATTGCTTTTGGCTGATCTCTAGCGCACCGTTGCTGAGGAGCTAGAATTAGGGCGATCGGCTGCCGATCTCTAGCTCTGCCAGGCCATGATTTGCACTGCGCAGCATCACAATCCCCCTCGCTGGGAAATTAAGCCCGCGGCCAACGCTGCAGCACAAACCTTAAGCGCCCAGCTCAGCAACAGGGAACACTCTAAATAAAGCAGTGTGGTGGTTTATCTGCGACAAGGCCTGTGGAATTGCACAGTTCGACCCCCAGCACAATCCCACGCTGCCCTGCATTTTAATTTGCTGGAATGACATGTGCAATTCGCTCACCAGGAGCCTTCAGTAAACAAACCGGCGGCAATGGGGCATTATTTTCATGGCCATTGTGCCTTGTAGACTTCCGTTTTGGCTGGTGCCGAGACACGACTCCAAGTACCGAGCATAAAAAGATCCGCTTCCTAAGCTTAACCAAGCGGTCTGCCGTGGCCAGGACGGCCGGGATCGCGATAGCAGCCCTGCAGCGGAGCCAAGAGGGGCGAAGGGGGCGCATCTCGTATTCATCCAGGTACCGCGCAGAGATGATGTCAACCTTGGGCCCCTGGCCTATGACATGATGCGGAACGATCGTCGCCCCCAAGGCCTTCTCGATCTCTTCCACGCGATTAGGCCATGTAGCTTTCGTGCTACATAAGACGCCCGGCTCGTCGCCCCAGGAGCAGCATCCCAAGCCATCAACAACAGACACATTCTCATCAAGATCCCTTAATCCCTTCCACTTCAACACCGCAAACATGCAGTTCAAGTCCCTCCTCGTCGCTGCCGGCCTCGCCGCCGCCGCTCCCCAGGCCACTCCCACTCCCGAGGCTACTCCCGGTGCTACTCCCACCCCCGGCGCCAGCCCCGTCTCTGGTGCTTTCCACCTCACCACCATCCGCTCCGGCAGCGAGGTCCAGTACAGCCCCTTCCAGGCTGCTCTTGGCAACCTCTTCCTCCAGCTCCCCCACAACAACGCCTCCTGCGACGCCACCACCGACGGCTCCGCCACCTTCTACCTCGGTGGTGAGAACGGCGACGAGCTCTTCCTCTACAAGACCGACAACCCCCCTCAGCAGGTCTACGTCGACCGCTCCGGCATGGGTATGTTTTATTCCTGATAACCACGCATTTTAGACAAAATCACTAACATCCACACTAGGCCAGGGCAAGGTCGGCTACGTTACCGGCGCTCAGTCCCCTCCCCGCAACGGCGAGCTCACCCGCTGGGCCTACGATGCCGAGAACGGCCTCACCATTGACGGCTCCAGCTTCCTCGCCTGCCCCAACAGCATCGACGGTGCCTGGGCCCTCTGGGTCTACGCTGGTGTCGCTCAGCCCGCTGGCAACACTGGCTGCCTGGGCATCAAGGCCCGTGCCTTCGCCGAGCCCAACCCCGTTGGCTGCCTCTACACCCAGTAAATGTCTACTGAGTGACTTGTTTTTGCAACTGGTTATCTTGTATTCTGGTGTCTCTTAAAAGAGAATTATAATGTTAAAGCACATAGACTTGAAATAACACACTATTGATTCGCATGATTAGCGCCCAAGGCACTGGCCTAACTTTGAGCGTCAATATTAAGAATGGAATGCATTACTGAACGTAAAGACGGGGACCTTGACAAAGGGAAATTTGCCAGTAGTTTAAGCCCAGAGTCCGACACTAGTAGAATTCGGCCATAGTCGAAGCTAGGGATACCTCAAAAGTAGGAAAATAGCGAAGCAAACCTAACAGTAGAATAGTTGAAACTGAGGATCTGAGGCCTGTTCTCAATTCTCATTGTAATTCAATCATAGTAGGTCATTCAGCGTGATAACAGTGGCTTTTGTTGAGTTCTGAATGGGCTAAGAGATACCACGAGAACAAAGACCTGCAACAACATTTTTGTACCAGACACAAGACGCTTGCTGTAGCACCTCTCGATCATCGTTCACAAAGTAATGAAAATTGGAATTACTAAACTGATAATTGAAATGCTACCAAAGAGGACTAATTGGGGTAATGATAGCACTGCTAATAATCACACTGGGACTATGTGAACTTTGTCGTAAACACAAGCATTACAGTGATAAAACCTGACTTATGGATGTACTAAAACTCGATCAATATTAGTTATATCACCTAGAAGTGAGGAAATAGTGGAAATAAATGTATTTGCATCCACGGGGGAACCAAGACGTTGACAAGTCATCTATCTCCATTATTTGCCGGCGCTGCTACTATCAGCACCAATCACTATGTGTTAAAATGGCATATGATCCTAGACTCTCGATGTCTTCTTTGTATTCACCACTTCCCAAATGGCCAAAGAGCTGATCTCCCAACCTAGAAGCTTTCCTACAAACGGGTGGCCCTTGCAGGCCCCAGTATCCTGGGAACCAACCCGCATGGCCCCAGTCCTCTATGCCTGACACGTGTCCGTTATAAACCTTGATTTTGCTTAAAAGATTGTCTCCAAAGCTGAAAACGATTTCGTGCGACTTATTGTATAATTTCTTGGCGTTTTGAACATATTTGTCAAAAGCCTCTTGGGTTTGGTCCAAATCCTTGCGGGGATTGCCAAGTAAGAACGAAACGAAATCTTTTTCTGATTCAAAAACCGTGGGGCGATCAGGGTAATTAGGAACCCATGCACTGCGGATAGGGCCTCCGTCAATGTTGCATATCCTTTGACCCCAAGGGCTCTCCCATGATCGAATCGTTTTCATGATTGCGGTAAGCTCCTCGACAATTTTCTCACACTGAACCTCTTCAAGTCGAAGATATTTGCCGGACAATTCTTCACCTGGTATACGGGCCATTAACATGGAGGTGTCGATGTTGTTCTTTCCTGGATGTTGGCCATAGCTGATGACCTTAGCAGTAGGAATACCAGCCGCACGAATAGTGCGCATAGTATTTACCTTTTGAAGGAGTGGATACCGTCTCTTCTCTAGAACAAGGCCGAACGGGAGGTAATACCAACCCATCACATCTAAGGGTTTAGTGCCATACCACGAGCAGTAGTACACCGAAAACACCATCAGTGACCAGTGAACTATACCCATAATCCGAGATGGGAAAAGAAAAGGCTTGCACGCAGGGATTTGTTTCGCAAGTGGCCGTGATCCCAAGATGAAGGTTGAAGCAGGCCACACAAATTTGGGGTGCAGGCATGGACAGATTGAAGCGGTGAACCATTGGAGCCACGGTAACTCCCGCATGAACAACAGGTCAAAAAGGCCAACCAAGGCTTTCTGCCATCGGAGAAGCTTTGAAACCCACCCAATTTCTGGATGGTGATAGTGTGAGGGTCGGGTTGTTTTAACTTCTTCCGATTCACAGAGAGTTTCCTCAGATTTAGACACAACTTCCAGGTCGTTCACATCTTTGGAGGTATTCTGTAAATCTGAGATAATCTCATCTCCAGTTGTATCCTTCATTCCTGCGTTCTGGTCCGCCATCTTTGGTTGCTAAGTTGTTTGTGATAGAGGATGTAAAGGCGGTTGTGGTATGAAATGAGGGGAAATGTTACGGCTCTTAAGTACTTCGCCGTACTGGCCAACCTTTATCTCGTCTACTCAAAACAAAACATCCAGCTTTGAGTTCTCGGGTTAGATTTCTTTCTAAATGGCGTGGTTCTTTAAGCTTGGGCCAAACTAATCTTTGTTGGCCAGTGTCCAAGAGCAGTCTGTCTCATATTTCTGGACTACTTAGTTCGTTCCCTTTTTGAATATATCAAAGATCTAATGATATTTTGTTCTAGTGGTATCTTCTTTGACCGTGTACAATGTTGCCATTCATAGACTGAGCAACCGGATCGCTCAGCCTGCCATTTTATTTGTGCGTGTTGTAAAGAAAGACATATCGTTTCATGCGGACAATTATTCGTAGTTCAGCTTCATTAAATTGATAGAACATATTGTATCTACTAGCAGATATTTGAGATGCTGGTGGGATTGTGGTCATGTTCATGAAAACGACAAGGGCTTCCCGCTACGGCACAGTACGTCGTACCACGGTTCACGTCACCTTCATCGATGATACCTCCGAGTTCGCAAATATCAAATTGGGGACAAATTGTCAAAGAAAATAAAACGCATGATAGGTAGAAGGCCCACATTGTTCTAAAGATTGCAACATAATGTTGAACCAGGCAAGATTTACAAAAGAATTACAAAGCCAGGCGCGATGGCTTTTCTTGTTTTTCTTTAAAAAAAAACTTTTCTTTGTGCGGTATTATTTATACATCGTCCGTTGTGGGGTGGTCAACCCTGCATTAAAAGGAGTGGCATCCGGACAAAGGAAGCTCGTGTTGCCATATCCCCACGCCACTGGCAAAGAATCGCACTACAAGTATAAGCTCCTTTCATTTTAACACATGGACTATATTTAACATGATTATGGATGTGAAGTAGCGAGGGGAAGATTACTCACTAAAGACTGCTTTGTATCACAAAAACATCTCCTATTAGGATAAACTCTTTGCAATGATCCGAGAACATAAAACCCATAAGGGCTAGAGCAAAGACAGCTTCGGTAATTAATCCCTATTATATACTTCTATCAAGTTTGACTTTGGCCAGGAAGCAGGGTACCTCTTTAGACTCTCGTATTACGTAACCACGGACAATCAGATCTCAGTAGTAGTTGTTTTCTGGTAGTCTGGCAGTTGCGCCGTAGGTGCGAATGGAATGAAACTCAATATTCTCGTCGCAAATAATCCATCTCGTATAAGAGGATCTATTTAAACTTTGAGCCTGTAGTATACATTTAGTCCTTCGTCAATCGCATAGTTATGGCCATTTCTTGCTTGACCCAATCATCCATTTCCACTATGGGCTAACGTAATAGCCTGGCTCACGATGGTTGCGAGATACAAGTCAAACAAATTTAAAACGAACAGATTCAACATCGATGCCATCCAAAAGTTCAGGGTGCTGGTTCAAAAACCGAATGTATTCATCAGTCAACCCCCATCCGTCAATACTTGTAAATGTTTTATAAAACTCCGGGCATATTGTTAAAACGCCCCCGTTGGCTGGTTTCAAGTAGGGCTTTCGCCATGGCCATCTCATCTTTTGACAACATGTGAGCAGGCTCATGGCGTCTACAGCATTGTAGAGGTGCTTGTATTTGATCATGTTGGCGCGCAATTTGGGCCAGACGATGAAGTCGATAAAGTAGTGATGGGATTGTGACACCTGCTCGCAGACTGGTTTTTGAAAATCACACAGGCGAGAAAATGTGGCCTTTGTGGGATTGGTGGTCCATTTGATGAACTGATAATGAAGCATCCCTGCCGCGAGACGCTCAGGCTCTCCCGAAGGCCACCGGAGCATGCCTTTACAGATGAGGTCGGCAAGAAAGTTATCTTTAGAGCCGTATATAATTTCAAGCGCATTGGGAATATCAGGTGAGGCATTGACGGACTCGGGGTTGGTCAGATACCGAACTATTTGTTCTGTTTCGAGCATATCATTGGGCTCATGCATCGGTGGCATACTCCAAGGCCCAGGCTCAGATTCCGTAACAAAGCCGGGGCTGGCATTCGACAGACCACTAAGGCTCGAACAAATGACAGGATGACATCGGCTCTGAGCGGTGGCATCTTGCGGCGAAGATATGTCTGCAATGCTTTCCACATTCAAGTTGGCAGTGCCTTGGTTAAGTTGAGGGTACACTGGTAATCTAGAAGTAGACAGGTCTCCAATGGAGGAATATAATCCTGATCTGAATGCATCCGGCATATGTATCAAGTTATATATGGAGGAGGTTGTAGCACGGGAGCCGTGCGAATGAGCAATAGGTTGATGGAAATGTTCCACGAGGCCAAGCCCGGATACCGGCATGGTTGCATGGCCCCGTAGCCCTACAGCTTGGCGAACATTGTCTCGCTGGAAGTGGAGGATCTGGTTTTCCTGGTAGAGAGACTCACAAAAGTGGCGCAGCTCTCGAAGCTCATCGTTGAGAATTGATATTTGGCTCTCGAGGTTCTGAATCCGGGACACCCGCTTGTCGCGGACCTTTTGTTGCGCACGGCGATCGCGGGCTCGTTTCTTCTCCAGCTGGTTCTCTACCCATGTATTTCCATCGACTTGGGAATGCCAACTGTTGGCCAAACACGCCCTGGTGCGGGCTCTCGTGTCAGCGAGAGGCTCGGCCTCACCAACAGATCGGACTTCGGCGCCGGGTTCGGACCGATCGGGTTGCTCATTCGGTGACGACCCCTCCATTCTCTGATTAATGAGATCCCAAAAGGGCTTCAAATGCCATGACAAGAAGTGGGATTATGCGTCAGAACGAGGAGCGGGGATTCTAGACAAGAAATCTTGAATCAGTACGGGGGAGTGCAGCTTAAGTCCGGCACGGCCCAGGTAAACAGCAGCATTTAGCGCAGCAGCTGATTTGTGGCAGCAAGAAGACTAAATAGCATGGCCCCGTCGAAGACCCCTGCACTGAATCAGTGGCAGGGATGAGGGCGACAAGGGTTGGACTTAAACTTGGGGATACGATTGTGCAAGTGTTGAAGAGCGCCAATTCGGCTCGGCGCGTGGAATCATTTAATGTCCCGCGGAATGTATAAATACTCCCAGGTCTTGAAAATGTCCCTAGTACTGTAGTTTCATTCTTTTCGAGTGTCACGCCCTGTCGGCCTGAACACGTCTTCATTGCTAGTTGTGAGAGCAATTATTCTAATCCCTTCTTTCAAATGCTAAACAGTCGTCCCGATATATGCTCCTCTCAGCAACTGGAGATTTTAGCTTACTGGGTGATCGCAAAATTGTTTCTTCACACCTAAAGAAGGCACAATGACAACGCAAGCCGAGACTAGCGGCCAGTCTGACGACGGCGAACCGATCCAACCAACCAAGATTCCTTACTGGAGGATGGTTATTGACCAAGCCGGAATTACTCCAGAGGTTGCCAACTTTGAGTATCCGGGATCGGGCACAACAGAAGACCCCTATCTGGTGCAGTGGATTCCCCATGACCCGAGAAACCCCATGCTCTTCCACTGGGCGGCAAAATGGACCATTACGACGGCGACGGCAATGTCTACTTTGGCCATCACCCTGGTGTCTTCAGGCTATTCGGGAGGAACGGCCCAAATCATCGAGCAGTTTGACATCAGCCGCGAGGTCGCGATTCTGGGCGTTTCCTTCTTCGTCTTGGGATTTGCGATCGGCCCTCTGTTCTGGGCGCCGTTGAGTGAATTGTTCGGTCGCCAAATCTTATTCTTCTTCACGTCTGCCGCCATGACGGCCTTTAACGCTGGATGTGCTGGTGCTCAGAATGCCGCGACCCTGGTGATCTTGCGATTTTTTGCCGGCGCCTTCGGCTCGTCCCCACTAACCAATGGTGGAGGTGCTATAGCAGACATGTTCCCAGCCTCGCAAAGAGGCTTGGCAATGGCCCTATTCGCCGCCGCACCATCCCTGGGACCTGTATTTGGGCCTATCGCTGGCGGCTTCCTTGGGATGAAGGCTGGTTGGCGTTGGGTCATGGGTTTTCTCGCAGCCTTTTCGGGAACCATTTGGATCCTTTGTTCCCTTATCATGCCAGAAACGTACGCCCCCGTACTTCTTCGTAAGAGGGCAGCCAAACTGTCCAAAATCACAGGGAAACACTATGTTAGCGCCATTGATCATGCTCAAGGAAAAGTCACGTTAGGCCAATCTCTTAAAACAGCCTTGTCGCGGCCTTGGCTTTTACTCTTCAAAGAGCCCATTGTTCTCATCCTCTCCATATATATGGCTATTGTCTACGGAACGCTCTACATGATGTTTGCCGCCTTTCCCATTGTTTATCAACGCGATCGCGGTTGGAACCAAGGCGTCGGTGGTCTCCCATTTCTCGGCGTTTTGGTTGGCATGATGAGTGGAGTCATTTACACGATCCCAGACAATTCCCGCTACATTCGAGCTATGGAACGGAACAACGGAGTGGCCCCTCCTGAAGCACGTCTTCCCCCAACAATGGTTGCATCGATTGTTTTGCCCATTGGCCTTTTCTGGTTTGCTTGGACGAACAGTCCCTCTGTTCACTGGATAGTGAGTATCATAGCTGCTAGCTTCTTTGGATTTGGCATGGTTCTTGTGTTCCTCGGCATCATGAACTACCTCGTTGATTCATATACAATTTATGCAGCATCGGCCTTGGCTGCCAGCTCAGTCTTGCGATCGTGCTTCGGTGCCGCATTTCCTCTGTTTACCGGTCGTATGTATGCGAACTTGGGCATTCATTGGGCGTCCTCAATCCCAGCATTCCTGGCCCTCGCCTGTGCACCGTTTCCATTTCTATTCTACAAATACGGTCCACTTGTCCGCGCGAAGTGCAAATACGCAGCCATGTCCACTGAATTTGTACAAAGTCGACGGATTCAGCCAGATCCCGTCGTGGAAACTGAAAAGGGGGAAGAGGCAGGCCCTCAGCAGTCGCAGTCAATAACCGACGATACCTCGACGATAGTTGACGGTCCCATCTCTGCCCCCACGCCTGTTTCGGAGTCAATAAATACTGCCAGGTCTGTCAACCAGATGTCAGACAAGGAGTAGGAATAAAGAGGCTTGCTTCGGGACAAGAAAATGTGTAGACTATGGTTTGTATTTGTATGATACTTTTACACACAGTATTAGACTTATCTTCTTTTGAGCTGATCAAAAATAGACAACTTCATACGAAAGTGGTATAATTGAGCAACAAGAATATTTGCACTGATCCATCTATCCACCTTTGGCCTGTAGAGTGAGATATAACTTACCCGACATAAGGGCTCGGCTTGTTGGGCCCACATAGTCTCCCCGTGCAAAAATAACGCAAAAAATAATCGGTAGGCGATGTGAACATCTAAATGCTCCCAGCAGGGCTTGAACCTGCGACCTCCGCATCACCAACATTTGCCGGAGCAATTATTAGTACGAAGCTCTAACCAACTGAGCTATGGAAGCCGACCAATTGTTTGATGCCCAACATCCGCGATTCAGAGATTCAAGATTCTAGGGTAGGCTAGTCAATCAGAATGTGCTATCATTGGCCAGGATTTATAGCGCATTTCGCTGATGATTCCTTCGAGCCGTAAATCGACCTGTCGGCGCGGTTTGTGCTAATCAATCGCTTACCTAATTCCAGCCAATGTCTGACTCAAGTCTAATTGATTAAGGGGCATTGGCCTTTCTCTGGTGTTCGAGTGGTCGATATCACCTTCTTTCCTCCTCCATTGTCTCATTATTGGCCCAATAATGTCTCCCTCAGTCCCATCTCAAGAACTAAACAACGTCGTTGTCCGCAAAGCGCAGCTGTCTGACGCAGCTGCAATCGGGGAGCTAGGTGGCCGTGTGTTTGAAGTCACGTACAGCCACGCGATCAAGCCAGACGACCTCGTCATTTTCCTCGAAGAAACATACACAACTTCTGCAATCACCCAGGACCTAGAGAATGACTCAATCGACATCATAATCGCCAGCGACGAAAACGGCAAAGTGGAGGGGTTTGCTTATCTCACGCGCGGAAGCTCTGATCCTTGCATCGACCAAATTGATAGCAAGGTGGAACTCCAGCGGCTCTATGTGGATACATCAGCGCACGGAAAGGGAATTGGAAGCTTGCTTGCCAAGAAGGTGGAGGAAATGGCGCGGGAGCAAGGGTTCAAGCACCTGTGGCTGGGCGTTTGGGAGAATGCAAAGGCCAAGGCGATTTACGAGAGATGGGGGTTTCGACATATGGGTTCGCACGACTTTAATATTGGCGTGAATACGGTTCACACAGATCTTATTTTGATCAAGGAATTGGCTTAAAGATACTCTTTCATATTCAAAATGATAGACTTTATGAATAGACAAGGAAAACTGGTCCAAGTCAAGTGTGTCTTCTACGAATGGCGGTGGGGCGTCCGAATGACATAATACAGACAAGCCATCCAATCAAGGACCGACTGTATCCCCGATCATACGAAATCCAGCCCCACGCTTATGTCCGACTCCGATTTCTATACCAGGCCGACTGCTCCGTCTGCACATCGCGGCGTACGGCCATCTCCATGTCCCAGACAACTACGATGCAGCAGTCAAGTCCGATTAGTCCCAACTACCCAGGAGGGGAATTGAATCTGAGGCGCCGCCTTCGAAAACCCCTGAGCTGTGAGGCATGCAGGTACTCAAAACTCCGATGTGATCGCCAGCTCCCCTGCGCCACCTGTTTGCGAAGGGGCCTGCAGGATTCATGCGAATATGGGACAAACCGTGCGAATTCTGCAGTACCAACTCCTCGGAGAAGAGCCCAGGCTGCTGCGTCCCGTGTTATTTCACAACCACAGCAGCAACCGCAACACCCAACGCAACACCCAACACAGACCCAACACCCCACCCAACAACCCTCTGAGCTCGTCACACCCCGAAGTCAGAGCCACAGCCCGGAACCAATTCATCATCGGTGGGACACTATTTTGTGTCGTCCCCAGATTGAGAAGAATGGCCGCTTTATCTCGAAAGAAGTCACCCCAACCCTGGCGTTTGGACCCAGTATTTCCACCACCGATCTGATTGGAATGCTACCCCCGGATGGTGTCTGCGAATACCTAGTGGCCCACTACTTTGCGCATGTTTGCCCGCTATTCCACATATTGCACGGCCCGACGTTTCAGCAACAGTACTCGGATTTCCTTCAACGCCCCGAACAGGTGGATTTGTCTTGGCTGGCACTGCTCTTTGCTATTTGTTCGTTAACCTTGAAACCGATGGAACCTGATGATCCTGCCCTAGTTGAACTATGGCCAACTCCATCGTCGGCACGAGACTTGACTGTTTTGTTGCAGAAGTATCGAAACGCAGCCATGATGTGCCTTGCGCAGGACCAGTTTCTAATGCGCCACAATCTCAGCACTCTGGAGGCCTTGCTGATCCTGATTCATACTATATCCGACAGCGAAGGAGCCGAGTACGGGTGGACCCTTCTTGGAAATGCGCTGAATATTGCGATTGCCCTGCGCTGCCACACTGACTCAGTCGAGCCAAATTACATCCAACGGGAGAGACGGCGTCGCTGCTGGGCAGGCATCTTGATCCTGCACACCTATCAAGCATTGCTATTTCGTGATGTTGACCTCTCTTTCCTCTCTAACATGAAGGCACCCATGGTGGCTGATGCCAACGACAATGACGTACGAGAGGATGGTATCTCAAACCCGCCAAGCCAAGCCGCAAAACAACCCACTCAGATGTCTCTGATGAGATTCCAAATCCATCTGTTCAGACTGTCGACCGATATCTGCAATCACATTTCTGGTCCAGATCGGCTGAAAGAGGAACCATTAAACAGACTCGATGCTGCAGTGGCGGCAGAGCAGCAAAAATGGGACTCTCTCTACTTAATTGATGGTGGTCGAAGCATTCTAAACACCAGTGGTTACGCACATTGGTGCATCTTGCAGACCTATGCGCACCAGCTCTATTTGCTTCTTCATCGCCCGTTCCACAATTCCCGATCTAGTCAATACCGTCCGGCGTCACGAGAAAGGTGTGTCGAGTCAAGCCTAGCTTTGATGGACATACATCGTCAGCTGTGTGAGCTTCCTCGATTGAAATGCTATCGCTGGCTCGTCAACGGAACGATAAGTTGCAATGCGCTACACGGAGCTGTGGCCTTGACCTCGTGTCTTCTTGACATACCCAATGGATCGGAATTCAACGAGCACTTGTCTGCAATTGATGGTACCGTTCGTCGTCTAGAGAAGTTACGCGGGAACAGCCCGGCTTGCGAAAGCGTGTATTATATCCTACGCCATTTGCAGTGAGTCATTGTGTCTCTACAAGCCCTTCCATGATTGCTAACCTCGTCAGGTCTCACCTCTCTCGGCCGGACCCGGCACCCTCTCCGAGACAAGAAAATGACGAAACCAGGTTTGATGATTGGGTCAGCAGCATTGACTGGTTTAGGCCTGATGAAATAAACTGGGTGAGTACAAATTTCTCGTTTTGGATCAACAAAAACTGACTCAAATAGGATTTTTGGGTTGGAGATTACACGACTCCACAAAGTGACGATCACCAAACTTCAACTGTTTGAATAATTTATAGCAAGCGATTCTGGCTTTATGAGAGATATAGAAGCTATTTCAATCAGCGCACTGTACTTGTTAACTGCAATATGTCTACCATGTAATTATGATGCTTATTATGGCATTGAATATTATTTGTATCGTCTAGTATAAAATACGCATTATATAAAAATTGGTATCAGTCTCCATGTTAATCATAAAATTAATGCTAGCATTATCAAATCCCCTTTTGGTTTTCAGTCATATCTCGGTGTAAGCAGGCGGCGGAATTCCCGAAGGTCCGTCATAATTGCTCACGTCAATCTCGCACTCGCAATATCTCGGCGGGATCTGAATTCCTCCCGACAGTAAATCAAGAGCCTCCTTTGTAGACTTGTCATTGCCCTGCACAAAGGCCCCCCAGCCGTTCACTGGTAGCTCTGGAGAGACAAATAGAGTAATTGGTACTGATGTTTCGTACTATAGGAAAGGTTAGCCTCCAGTCTTTGGATGGCGAGCTTAATAGCATACCTCCAATTCATTGCCATCGTTTTCTAGCAACTTGGCGGAGAAATGTAGCGTGTGTTCGACAGAAACTCCGCAAACGTTGAAATCAGCCGAGCACTTGTTGGCCATCTTAGGCAACTGTAAACAATGGTCCCAAATCTGCATATCGGGGCCGTTTTCGTCCAGACTTAATGGCCATTCTGTTACTGTCCTATGTCCCTCAAATATAACCAGGTCCTTGTCGTGTATCGTGTGGTGTTCACGCAGGTAAAACCGAGCCTTGACAAATTTCGCTCCAGGTTCGAGTTTCGCAAGCTGGGCATTGATCGGTACTAGGCCTCCTAGTGCTATGGCTTGATGTTCTAATGAAATGTTGTATTTGATCTTCCCTGACCATTCCCCCTGCGCCGACTTGGGGTCCATGAGCTCATATGAAGATTCCCGTGGACAGCGGATAACGCGGATGGGCAAAAAGGTCCGAAAGTCATTCTGGGAGGCATAATTCAGAGTTGAAGCCTCGAGTCTGTACGTGATCCCACAGCGGCTGCACCCTCTGAAGGATTCTTCCTGATTGCCGGGAATAAATAGCTCGAAGGGCCATTCGTAGGTATTTCCAGAATTAGATGGTTGACTAGGATGGCCTTGGATTAAAAATGGATTCCACTCATGCAGAATGAAGTCATTCGTTTCCCATTTTGCTGACCCGTCTGTCTCTGCCATGTGGTCCCTAAAGAAGAGCCTTAGTATGACCTGTGGATGAGTATCGGGGCATTTTCTCTGACTAACCCGACAAAAAGTCTTCCAGTCATTTTTAATTTGACACCTTTGATACTTTCCCCCTTGGAAAGGAAGAGGACAAGCTTGCCGCGGAGGTACTGTCCTCGAGCTGCTTCCCCATACCCACTGAGAAAAACATAATCGGAATCTGGTCTAAGGATGGGTTAGCCAAGAATACGAATAAATCTGCATCCAAACAATTACTTTATTGTGATGCGAGCTCGAGGCGTGCCAGATAGCCGTGATAAGAAGGACCGCATGGTTGGAAGTGATGTCTGGGAGATGAATGCAGAGCTGACGCCCTTGCAGGGGTAAATAGTCCAAAGTCCTGATGTAGGGAGCAAAGAGCACAGCAGTACGAGAAACCCAGGCAAGTACAAGGATTATTTGAGGCTTTGGTATGGAGAATAAAAGTAAAAAATGGGTTTTGATGTTTGGCGCGGGTGTTGCTGGGCTGGAATGGAGCTCCTTGGAAGTTGAGGCTTAAAAATTGGGGTGTAGCCAATATTTGAGCAAGCGATCCGAGACTGTTTTATCGTCTACCCTGCGAGGT
The DNA here is from genome assembly GCA_003031705.1 of Calonectria naviculata. Taxonomy (NCBI): domain Eukaryota; kingdom Fungi; phylum Ascomycota; class Sordariomycetes; order Hypocreales; family Nectriaceae; genus Calonectria; species Calonectria naviculata. The sequence continues at coordinate 18,262 of NAGG01000587.1, forward strand.
AAAGTCTGGCCACGAATGGAGCCTTTCGGTCCTACTACGCACGTTTTGCTTCACCTTTTTGATATGTCCCATTGATTGCGGTGGACTCGCATCGGAATCGGAGATGTGTGGGGCTCGGGGATACTCGATGTGGCCTGCTAGTGTCGGACATGCCCAGTTGGGCCCATCGAGATTCCCCACCGTGAACTGGCCGAAGCCCAGTCTTTATTGTGGCGCCGTTGGCGAGGAACCAGTCGGTCACCAGGATTAATAGAGCCGAAGATGGGACCTCACGCGTTCGAGAGCACAGCGCAGCGGCATTTTCACTGTCATGTCGGTACAAGGAATCTGATTGATCTAGGGTCTATCCGAGATAGCTCCATCCGCCTTGTCGATTGGCCTCCGGTGGGGAGCTGCCAACGATTATGATGCAATGAGTGGTATTGTTAACCTTGCCGTCAACCCCCCAACGCCAAACGCCCACAAGTCAAAGGGGCGGCAAGACGAATTTAAAGAATGAGTTTATCTGGCTGTTCAAGTTTGCAAGCTAAGCACCTCCGTCGAATATTCGTGAGAGCGACCGAAGCAAGAGTCCCTTAATTACACGTACATTTTTCTCCCTTCTCCTTTGACCCACCAGGGACACCATACCAACAAGCCGACATTACGACGTACAGAAAAATACAAATTGGGTGCAAAATAAAGGTGCCAGTTACCTCCGCAAGCAAGCCGGTAATAAAAGGTGCCACAGCGCCGCCCAAGCTGCCAAAGGCACAAATAACCACCATTCCTCGCACAGACGCTTCTTTTGTCATGCTGCGCAGTAATAGGATCGCTGCACAAGGGTAAATAGGCCCAAGCATTACTCCGACAATGGCCGTTGCAATGGCATTGCCAATGATATTCGGCACGAGCCATATCAAGAGTTGAAAGACGAATGCGCCCAACGTCAACCCATAGACGAATGGCTTCTCGCCCCAGCGCTGTGCGAGACCCGATAGCACAAATCTACTGACGGTAATTCCCCCCCAAAACCCGGCAGAGACATAGCCAACGGATTGAGGGGCCCCTCCGCGGGCGTCTAGGAGGAATGAGATGATCCAGCCGGAAATAGACACCTCGGCGCCCTGATAGGCAAATATGAAGATGGCACCAAGCAGAACCACCTTGACGCGCAATGTCAGCCAGATCCCATCCAAAATCGACTCCCCTGCTGTCTCTTGGGCTTTCATTGCTGGGCTTAGCTCCTTCTCATAACCCCAGAATGACCATACAGACAGAAAAAAGATGATGGCAGCGAAACCAAGGTTGATGAAGTAAAACCGGCTCCATACTGCATCTCCGGCGACCAAAATGGCCGTCGCTATCAGTGGGCTGATTGTGCCACCAATGCCATAGCACCCATGCAAAATTCCCAGCATCAGAGTGCCATTTTGTAAGCTGCCGCAGAAGATGTTGCCCAGGGCTATGTTTATCGCCGCGCCAAATCCGACCGAGCAAAAGGCGATTGGAATCACGGCGTATGGAGCTGTTGCGACGATGGGAATGTATCCGCAGACAAGTATCACATTCGCCATGCCGAGGACCTTGGCCATTCCGAGCCTTGCGCGCAGGCCGTCGAGGAATATCGCCGCAAATATGAAGCCAATCGCTTGGCCCACAAATATGAGTGAAACAACGTCATATCCGATGTGGTAGTGTCTTGGAGAATGTTAGCTACCAAGGTGAACTGGATCATGAAAGAATTAGGGGACGTGCGTCTCCATATGAGGGATCACCGCGCCCGCGCCCGCGTCGTTGAAACCATTAGCTAGACTCGCCAGACACACGGTGGCGAGTCGGAGCCTGTTCATGGGGTCCCATACACATGGGATTTTCTCGGCGGTTTCGATTGCATTTTCAACAAAGCATTCTTTATTTGGGGATGCGTCGAAGGCAATCGTGTTCTCGTCTGGGCGCGGAAGCTGGGACATGTCCAGACAGGATAGCTTGGCGGGAGCCGCGGATGGAGCTGGCGATGGATCGTGGTGAGACAGGTTTCGGGTGCTGGCCATGTTGTCTAAGCTCAGTATGATTGCCGTAGTCGTCAACGCGTGTTTTCGTATTTAAAGATCATGCTGACATGGTTATTTCGAACATTGGACAGGATAGATCAAAACCAGTGGGACGCGGAGATCCTTAAAGGGGCCGCATCACCGTGCAATTGCCAAGGCCAAGGCTGGGTTTAGACTTGCCATTCGATTACTCTATGAGGACTTGGTGATGACATCGGTGAACGGCTCGCCCGTCACGCGATCCAATTGTTAAGGTCCTAATAGCTTGGCAAGTTCTAATTACTGCTTTAGGATATTGGTCGGACATGTGGCTATCGGACATGAGAGGCCATCGGGGTTAGGTGCTGATCGGGGATAAGCTGCCATCGGAGGGATGACCGCATCTGACCATTGCCTCGCTCATGCACAAGCCTGCATTGACCAAGATAAATACATCTCCAATTCACTAATACTTTCTCAAGAAAGGCGAGTCGACTCATTCATCACTGGCTTCAGAACAATTTTAACCTCCACGAATTTGACTCCCAAACATTATTCGGCCTAGCACCCCGTTCTTTATCATGGGAATTATCGCAGTTGCTGGCGGCACGGGCCAAGTTGGCAAAGCCCTTGTCGACGGGCTTGTCGCGCACGGTGGGCACACAGTCTATGTTCTCTCCCGAAAGGTTATTGCCCATGTCCCATGTCTCTGATTGTTCCCATCTGATTAAATCCAGGACCATGAAAATACCGAGGGCGTCAAATATCTTAAAATTGATTATCAAGACCCGGATACTACCGCAAAGGTCCTGCAGTATGCTGGTGTTGGCACGTTGATGTGCGCCATCGGTGTTGTTTCGCCAGAAGCCAACAGCGCCCAGTTGAACCTCGTTCGTGCTGCTCATATGTCTACCAGCACCCGACGATTTGTCATCAGCAGCTATGATATGAAGCATCTATCCGAGTAAGCTGAGAAATATCATGGCGTGTCCAGACGTTTAACATAGTCTCCAAGGCACATCGAAATCAACCCGTTGGCCAAGTATACTTTTGAAGCCATCAACGAGCTCGAAAAAACTGATCTACAGTACACTCGTGTTGTCAATGGGTGGTTCCTTGACTACTACGGCATGCCCCATTGGCCCACACATTTGCATCCATGGATCAATGTCTTGAACATGGAGAAAAAGTGGGCAATTGTCCCAGGTGACGGGACCACACATGCAACATTTATCACTACCCAGGATTTAAGCCGGTTCGTGGCCCGATTAATGGACATTGAAAACTGGACAAAAGTTAGCTCTTTTACGGGACATGAACTATCATTTAATGAATTGGTGGATTTGGCGCAAGAGATACGAGGTGAGCCTTGGGGTTTCTATTTAGATGGTACGCATTACTAAAATACTGGGAAGGAAAGTTTAACGTGAAGTATGACAGTTTGGAAAAGCTCGATTCTGGGAGAATTTCATTCGCTGATGAATTTCCACCGGCTGGGCTCGGTGACGGAGACGAGGCCTTTTTCGCCCGTATTCATTACCTGGCAGGTTGTGGTAACTATCGCGTGGCACCGGAGGGTAGTCTAAATGGAAGTTTCCCTGATATCAATATAACAACAACCAGAGAAGTGATGGAGGCATCTTGGAAAGGCAAATAACTGATACTAGCGATTATTCCAACCCCCCAAGGTTGAATATGATGAATTAATCTCAACATGCACTTTCTATTGTTCGGACCCATCCACCCACTCTCGGTCTAGTCGAGGTTCTTCCATAACTTGCTGATTAAAGCAGCCACCTCTGGTACTCTTTGTCTAACTACACCATGGCCAGCCTGTGGAACAACAGCGACATTGTCAAAACCCAGGTCCTTGACTTCCTGCTCGCTGTACAATTCATCCAATTCACCTAGGATGGCAAGCAACGGGATGCCAGTACCCACGGCCTTGACGAAAGCGGCATCATTGTCCATGACACCGCCGTCTCTAAAGATTGCAGTAACAGAGGCCGTGTGTCCCGGGTGCTCGCGCATCTGCCACTCCCGTACGGCCTCAGCGACCACCTCGCCTTTTGCGACCCTCTCCCGCCAATCCTCAGGGACGACTAGCTCACCGCCCTCAAGGAATTCCAGAATCCACTTGCGTGCCACAGCCTCGTCGTCGCTGCGCAGACGCCCCAGATCCTCGGCTGTGAATTCGGCAGACTGGATGAGTCCGGCGGGCGCAACAAGGGTGTAGCTCTTCACCCGCGATGGCCGCGACCCAACGTACCCCACCGTCAGTGAACTACCGAAAGAGAAGCCTATGAGGTGTGCGGCAGGCCATGCCAGGTGATCCAACAGAGCGTCTATCAATTGGTGGAAGAGACTCTGTTCGTGCGGGAGGACGGGGGTGTCGCTCAGTCCGTGGCCCCAGAGATCGACCAGGACGAAGTGCGCGTGTGGGAATGATTCGTGGAGAGCTCGAGCAAGCGGGAGCATGCCCAGAGCTGGGGTTTGTACGCCATGGATTAAAAGGATGCGATCGGGAGTAGGGGACTTTTCTCCGGTGGGCGTGGGAGATGAGGGGAGCAGTTCGTAGTATGCGGCCTTCCCATTGACCGTGTCCAGATATTTGGCGGGAGGGAGGAGTGAGCCAAAAGCCTCGGTAAAGGCCGCCTCGCTTGGGCCTGAAATAGGCGGCTTTGACGAAGCAGGTGTTGCGCTGGGGCGTGGCAAAACTACATCACCAGAGCTGAGAGACATTGTTGTATCGAGTGTGTTGTTGCAAGATGTAAGCAAGGCTCCTCGTCCCCTCATTTATGAGGCTCTCTGCGGCTCTTATCATGTCATAGGATCCAGCCCCATGCGGACAAAAGGGCGCACTACAGACACCTCTAGCCCCTGAAATGGGGAAACCTCGGGGCTGGACCCACAAAGATCGCAGATGCGCCAGTGGTGTTGCTCCCGCTAGACTACCCTGTTGCTAAATTGGGTGTTGATCTCGTATTCAGCTTACTATGGAGACTCCGTGAAGCTGATAACGGCCCCCTAAGATAATAGAAGCTTGGATTGTTGACTATTTTTATAACAGACATGGCAAGTATTTATCCGCCCAATCGCTAGTCTAAGTGAAGTTCCAACAGTGGTGGCTTCCCCTTTCTTTGGAATTGAACTTCGTAGCACACCTGGGACAATTGTATCAAACGCTCATCCTAGGTTTTTCAAAAATTGCAGCATATATTATGAAAAAACAACACATTGAATCATTTCTTGAATTTAGAGTGCTCAACTGTATATTACACCTAATCAGCTGTGATCTGTTCGCTCATCACAGTTGCCAATTACCCTAGACTGACGTTTTGAGCTTAGGCCCCGAGTAATAAAGGCCCAAAGACTAGTCCTTAGAAAGAGTCCCGGATATAAACGAACAATGCTCGCTTCTAGTGCCAACTACGTCATACATCTATGCCTACTCCACGCTATGATGTCTTCGTGGTTTACGGGCATGAGGATTTCTCGTCTTCTTCAAAACCTCTCCGCACAAACCCCACACTCCCCGCCCTCTTCGCCCAAAACGGTCGAGTCACTATGATTCATAGATGCCAAGAAACGCACGGGCAAGCAGTTGATTCAACGCTAATTTAAGGTTTTGGAAAGTTCGACAAACTCGATGCCCGACGAGGGTCAATCCAATAAATATTGACTCAGTCTAATCTTCAGTCAGGCGACAAGCTGTAGATGCCCGCCCCCGCAGTGTTCACGGTTTCCAGTCCCTCTTTGCAAAGACTGATACTGACGATTATTCTGCTTTTTGATTCATAAATCCGCCCCGCATTATGACGCTGCAAGGCACCATTCCGACATTGTGTGAACAGAACAGCCTCTCTGCCACCGAGAAAAAAAGGCTCCGAGATCGCTTAGCACAGCAAAAGCATCGCGAAAAGAAGGATCTACATACGAGGCAACTCCAAGAACTTGCCACCTTTTGCCAACGTAATCATGATGTTGGACACATCCAGTGGCTGAAGCAAAGGGTAGGGTTTCTAGAAGAGGAGAATAGTACCCTGCTGAAGGAGAGAGACCATTTGCTAGATTTTGTGAGCCAGTTACAGAATTCTTTTAACCAGCTATTGTCTCGCCCAGAAGACAAACATGCCGACGCGGGTGACTCTGCACCTTCCCTCCAAAAACAGTCCATGTCGCCAGTTTCTCTGATATCAAGGCGAACCAGAGTAGCCGCCGTATCCACAAATAATGACTCTTCTCTCCACGACAATCTCCCATCACTCTCAGACTCGGGCAGAGTCAACTCATCGCCATCAAACCCTAGCAGTTCATCTCAACGCACACCGGGCCAACTACAGGCCCTAAAGCAGAAGTTGGACGTTGAGATATTATCCCCTTTCTCGGATTGGCTATTGGTTCCTGCCATCATGCCATCATTTGATGAGAAAAGGGAACATTCCCTGTGGCTTCGATTCCCACATGCGGTAATCGCGTCACCAGAGGTGCCTGCACCTGAAGACCTTTTATTTGGGTCTCGTAAGAACTTTCTTGCCGACGAGATTCACAAGTCCTCGCGCAAGATATGTTTAGCTGAACCCGAGCGATTGGCATTTGGCTGGTTCGCATATGTCATCAGCAAATGGAGAGTCAGCCCCAGCAAAGAAAACTTTGAGCGAATCCCATCTTTCCTGAGACCCACGCCAGAACAGGTCAAGTACCCACACCCGGCGTGTTTCGATGTGATACCCTGGCCAAGCCTCCGTGCATCGCTCATTAAACAGTCAATGGATGATGAGCTGGGTCAACTACTAGACCTTCTTGGTTGCTGCATAAAAATGCGTTGGACATGGGGTCGGGAAATGCTGCAGACAGAAGATGATAATAGCCGTAGGCTGCGATATGATTTTTACGAGACGTTTATGAGTCTTGATGGCTGGGGTATCACCAAAGAGTTTACCCAAGCATATCCCCATTTATTTGAAGGAATCGAACTTGGCGCTGTCGAATTTAGCATAAATTGACAATGGTGTGGCAATATTTGTCAAAACCACCCTCTCATCTGCTTGAGCCTATAAACACGGCCACCTTGAAAATGATTGATTGAAGTGTATTGCTACTCCTCTCCATTAAACACCAAATTAACTTCAGACGTTGTGTGGTTGAAACATCGTTGACTTGGAGGCTAAAGCCTTTATTCGGTGAGAACGCGTTTTGACCATTGACAAATATAATGCCAAGAAGATAGGGGATCTTGATTGTTGACTCAACACTGCCCTTGGAGGAGATTCCGGATGGTCGGAGGCGAGTCAACAGCATCCACTTTGACCCCACATAGAGCTTACAGGGGACAGCACCAGTGACACGGTCCGTCTGCATCATCACGACTCTACTGCAAGGAATTGATGATAAAATTAATATATATATCTGCTTGTTTCTTGCTAGGGTTATCATCTTCACCAAGCTACCTAATAACAATTTACTTTCCATTTCACTCAGAACCAGAATCATCATGTCTTCTCCTTCTTCTGGACAGCCTGAGTCTTTCGAGACGCGCCTCTTCATCAATGGAGAAGTGAGTGAATACGGCTCTGTTTCACTTTGAAATTGAAACCTAACACCTCGACAGTTTGTGGAATCCAAAGGCAAAGATCGCATCACCTGCTACAACCCGATTGACAATACTATCGTCACCCCAAACATCCGCGTTGCAGAGCAGGAAGACGTCGATGCCGCCGTTGCGGCCGCACGAGCTGCGTGTCGTCCTTGGGCAGATACCACGCCCGAAACTAAATCCAAGTTTCTCCTGCGACTAGCCGATGTTCTGGAGGAAAACTTTGACGAGCTCGAGAGACTGGATCGCTTGTGTACCGGCAAACCCACTGCGGCTTACAAGGCGATTGACTTTCCAGTGGCCGTGAAGTTCTTTCGATGTATGATGATGCATAGAATTCCCTTTGGGACAAGTTTGAAACAGGAAGACTAACAGATGGTGTGAAATCAGATTACGCCGGTTGGACCGACAAGATCAAGGGCGATACATATCCTGCCGACAACGGATTCATGAAGATTGTGCGACGGGAGCCCATCGGAGTCTGCGCCGCCATCATTCCATTCAATGGCCCGCTCATCATGCTCGCGGCAAAAATAGCACCGTGCCTCGCTACCGGAAATACCATTGTCGTCAAGCCGAGTGAGAAGACGTCCCTCGCCACGCTCTTCCTCGGTAAACTGTGCCAAAAGGCTCAGCTCCCACCTGGAGTCGTGAATATCGTGACAGGTGCTGGGTCCACTGGTGCTTTAATGTCCTCCCACATGGACATCAACAAAATATCCTTCACAGGAAGCACCGCCGCTGGAAAGAAAGTTGCACAGGCCGCCAGTTCGAGCAATCTCAAACGTTGTGCTTTGGAGCTTGGTGGAAAGAGCCCTAGCATCGTGTTCCCTGACGCAAATCTAGAAAACGCCGTGCGCTGGTGTACACAAGGTATTCTTCTCAATTCTGGCCAGGCATGCATCGCCAGTTCGCGGGTCTATGTCCATAAGGATATCAGAGAGAAGTTTCTGGAGAAGCTGAAGGCCTCGTTTGAGGAAAAGCATGATGGCTTCGGCAAAGACCCGACTTCTTCATCGACACTTTACGGGCCAATGGTCGACAAGTTGCAGTTTGACAGAGTTTCCAGCATGATTGAAAGTGGAAAGTCCGAAGCTACCCTGTTAACTGGCGGGACGAGGTTGCATGATCAGGTATGAGAGTTGTCGCTTGGTTTAAATGCCCCCAATTATTTTGTCACATGTGCGCTGACACGTCACGATAGGGCTGCTGGATTGCCCCCACCATCTTTGTTGATCCGACCGAGGACGCAAAGGTGTACAAACAAGAAATATTTGGTCCAGTTGTTGTTGTAAACGAATTCTCAGATGAGAACGACGTGATTGAGCGCGCAAACGCCACGCCATTTGGTCTTTCCGGAGCTGTCTTCACACAAGACGTCAACAGAGCTCTGCGAGTTGTCTCTAAAATTGAGACTGGCACAATTGGAATCAATTGTTGCTCAATGGCAGATCATGCCGTGCCTTTTGGAGGTGTCAAGGAGAGTGGATGGGGCAGAGAGAATGGCGAGGTAAAAGAACTCCTTCCTCTACAAATTTTGAGACCTTTTCAAAAAAAGACAGAAAAAAAAAGGGCTTCAGAATTCGATGAGCATCCGGCTAATGAATATCCCTCTACTAGGCCAGTATTTACGAATATACAGAGACCAAGACAGTCTTCGTTAAGTATGTACTTGCTTACAGCCATAATTATATCTTGACAAGTTCGCTAACTTTAATCCAGCTTGACATACTAGAGATGCCATTTGGAGTTATCATCGAAGAGTTTTTAGGACCCTGCTTCGCAGGGTTTGACCAGTGAAGGTTTACTAAATTGACAAACAATATGTGCCCTCTTTTGTAGCCATCCAGTACTTCCAGGGACGGCTCACGCCAGCTATTTATGGTATCTACTTTTGGGCACTATTGTAAGCTCAGCCAAATATATGTATTTAAATTTCTCACACATTCGGATTACTACTCTTGAGACCTATTTACTTCCGTCCAATGAACTTCTTCAGACCATCAACAACAGCCTTTTCATCGTAGATGTTTGTGAGACTAGGGTGTTCAATAACAGCTTGTGACCACCTCCAGAAGTTGGGTGTCTTTGTCTTCAAGCCTTCAGGAACACTGCTTGGGATCAAATCGTATTTGATCAGTGAGAAGAGGCGGATTATGAACGATCCAGTCAAGACCTAATATTGAATGTTAGAACGGAAGCCATGACAGAGTAAATTGCTTCCTCCGGGTTTATGGCTAACATACCTCAGCGAAAGTAAGCTTCCCGCTGCCGCCATAAAACGGGGCTGCGTCCTTAAGCAGCGGCTCAAGCTCTCGTTCAACGGCGTTGACAAATTCGGCACCAATAGTCTCAGCCTCGTCATCGGTTTTGGCGCCAAGAACCTTGAAAAAGACTGGGTTCACTTTATTAGAGTAAGTATCGGCGAAGAAGTTGATCCGTGCGCGACTGAGGGCGCCGCCTTCACTATCAGAGGCCGGGAGAAGGTGAGAGGGATGTTTATCGGCCAGGAACTGAGCAACGATGGCCGACTCTGTTATAATCTCTCCATTGTACGAGATGGTTGGCACCAGTCCGCGTGGGTTGACTTTCAAGTATTCCGGGCTTCGTGGAACTGAAAGGTCAATAAGCTGTTCCTTGTACGGGATGCCAAGTTCAGAAAGGGCGATGTGGGCCCGATGCGCAACTGTAAATATTAATACTTGACTTGAGACTCTTGATTTGATACATTGACGGGAATTATAGACATACAAGGGCAAGTATGACTAGTGTAAAGAAGAATTTCCGGTGCAGCAGCCATGTTGGGTGGATAACCTTGCTTTACTCCACAAAATGATTTCAAATTGGAACGGTGAGGGGTTTGGAGGAAAGGACAACACGTTAGACTTCTCAGTTTAATAATTGTAAACCAAATAATTTAGATGAATAAACCAGTAGCTACTCGCAATTCCATTCTCAAATAAAATACTCGCGCATCATATATCGAAGGCATCTCGGCGTCGGAACCACCGGCAATGTGGGAGATTAAACTTTACCAGGTGTTTGATTACAAATATGCTCCGTATCCCGGCGTAGAATCCTCAAGCATCGGTCAATTGAACGGGTATTTCAGAAGTAGGTAGGTGGTGGCCCAGCAACTTGGAGCCTGACAAGGGATACAATAGTAGACTACGGCAATATGGTGTTATCTGGACTAACCAGAAAGAATGAGTCCTAAACGAGAGTCTAGTCCCGATACTGCTATCCGAGCGCCGATATCACCGGAGCCAACCGACGCGCGCGGGACGGAATTTTTGTTGCGTTAGTTTACACTCAAAAATAATGGAGCAGGCGAGAACGGCACGGCCTCCGGTCAAATCAAATCCGTTCAAAGGTCTACGTGGCTCAGATCAAATCCATCATTTTATTGCATTTGTCAGATCAGAAGAAGGTGTATAAATATTTCCAGTATTGATTGCCGTGAGAGCTCGGTCGAGCTTGTGTTGCTTCCCACTTGCCCGGACTTTTGCATTTGCGGATTCCGCAGTCTGTTTCCTCCACAAGCTCATATCTTATCATTGCGTAATGGTGCGGGGTAGAAAACCAAAAGAATCCCTGTTGCTTCTGTTTTGATAACATTGACGCGGAAGTATTGTTCTGTACACGTGGTTGTTGCAATGATATTAGTAATGAAGGCTGTAGTGTATGCTCTTCCGGTATTGCTAATGGGAGATAAGATAAAACAAGACAAAAATAGCTCCGCCTTCCATTCATCCCCTCTAACGTGGATACATACCCCGACTAACAGTCTCCAAATATATGACTATGTAGATAATCGGCTCGCGTGTGTCACCACTGTGCAACTGTGACACCGCTGAGCAAAATATCGGTCAATAATTGACATTGCGATAATCATTTTGCAGACAACAGCCTCTAAGAGCCTAATACATTACAAGGTCATAATAGTGTTAATTTCAAGATGCTCTCCAAATTGCTCGATCGGATCCGAGGTTTTGCAAACTGTTTTCCTTAGCATAGTCTACAAGTAACCAATTGGTTGAGGCCATTATCTCTCGGTCACGGGGTATTGTTAAGTCTCTACGTCTCGATAGATAAGACCTGCATCATTCTTTTCCGTCTGAAAGAACACTGGCACAGAGGCTGGTGAATATAAACCATACTCATTGCGGCCCTCTTGTGAATTTTCATCCAAAGTAGTGATGAACACTTATGCCAGTATTTTAAGGAGTGGGTTCATAGTCTATTTATCTTGCTCGTTCCGAAAAAGTCTAAAAACCAAAAAGCAACAAGTTCAACCGTACATAGTTGGTTTCCAATTTCGGAGCATCGCCTTATTTCCGCATCCAGGCTACACGCTTTCACTCTGCAACCTCAATAACCAGCTTTTTACAACTCACTCCCTGTCGTAATGTGTCCAACCCAATATTGATAGCTTCCAAGCCCTTTCCCACGACGGTAGGCTCTGGACTAGGCTTGATGGTCTTCTTTGTCAGATTCTCCCGAAGCCACGTCCCGATCCAGTATCGGAACTGCTCTAGCCTCTTCTCCTCCTCATCCATCGACGGCATCACAAATATTGTCTCCATCCCGCTAATGACCTCTGCATCCTCAGGAACGACGGGTGCTGACGCAATCTTTGCCGTCTTTTCCTCCTTGCCTTCTTGACCTTCGTTGAGGAAAGCTTTTAGCACAGCTTGACACTGTGCGAGCTTTCCATTAGCAAGAAAACAATGCCGGATCGTTAACCCATCGTCTTTGGCCGCAGAAATAATCGCATCCACGACTTGTGGGTCTTTGTAGTCGAAGACCCGATCCGCACCCAGCGACTCCACATAGCCATGGTTTGCCGATCCCGCTGTGGCATACACAGCTGCGAAGGGAGAACTGGGATCTTCTCGCAGCAGCCGGCCTGTCTGTACACCCATGGTGCCAACACTAGAGGAGGCACCCCAGATGAGGAGAGCTTCTCTTTTTTCCGTAGAGCCAGCAGGAACCGAAGTGGAAGCAATGGCTTGGCCCATACGTGGAATCCCCATGGCATCCCACGCACTAAGAGGTACCTGGACGGAGACGGGCAAGGTTGCTGCGTGGTTCCAAGACATGTTGTTGTCTGGGAGAGGCACAGCATGCTGCCAGGGGATTAGGCACCGCTCCTGAAATATGCCGTAGTCTGGATCGCAATTCTTCCAGACAGAGGCAGAGTAGGCAGCGACGCGGGTGATGCCTGGTCGGAAACAGGGGGCATCATCATTGGTTAAGTCGGTAGGCACATTGTCGCCGACTTCGAGGACTAAGCCTGACACGTCGAAGCCGGTGACTGTAGGGTATGTGGAGATGAAGATGCCTTGGTCGCGCACCAACACGTCTGCCGGGTTGAGGGCGACGGATTTGACAGCAATCAGGAGCTCGCCCGGTCCTGGCTTTGGGGTAGGACGGGTTTGGACTTCAAAGGGCTGGCCTTTGCCTGATGAGATGGCAGCGAGGTGTGTAACCATTATGGACTTTTGAGATGGTGAAAATGGGGGTTTTGAATGTGGTTAAGGATGATGTGTAAACAGAGTCTGGCATTCAAGTCTAATTTTTCTCACTCTAATTGAGATATTCCTTTATCCTTATATACTTGAGACTTCATGTTCAACTACTGACTCTTTCATGCGGTGACGGCGTCCGATGCGGCTTTCTGTTGCAGATTATAAATGGTGGAACCGTCAGGGAAACACCTGCAGCCAATGAGAGGCCTCTGCTTCCGAGCAATGGCTAGCGTGGAATGTGTGTTTCCGAAACGAGGTTAGCGTGTGAGGCGCTAGAGATGAAGCTGACTAGAATCGCCTCCACTCTCCACCTCCACCTGTTGCGCATTCCTTTAACACTGAACCCCCTTTCAAGTCCGGGAAATTCTCTCATGAGAAAGCTGCACAAAGAATCGGGTGACTAAACAAATATGACCTCGGCTAGTTCGGGAGAGACTCGGGGGCGCAGGATCTTGCGGAGGTCGAGATTTGGCTGTCGAAATTGCAAGCTCAGAAAACTGAAGGTGGGTGGCGATCGACTCTCCCACTGATATTTGGCTATATTAATTCTCTGGACCCTTTCAGTGCGACGAAGGCAGACCAAATTGCAAAAGATGTATTTCATTCGGACTCTTATGCAATTTTACGCCCAATACACCCGACCTGCAACCCGCTGCCGCTGACACAGGGAGGGCATTGTTGGTTCCAAGTAAACCCGAGCCTCGGCGCCCTATTTCTAGCGCCGTCTGGACGTCTGACGCATTCACATTCTACCAGTTAAACGCCAAATGTCAAAATTTTATCACCCGGTTTCTGAACCGAAGTCTCACTAGTCCAGATGACCCCAACATTGTGCAAGCAAATCGCAAGCTCATGGAACTAGCCTTTACTGTGAGTTTGAACATTCATTTCTGCCACCACGAGACACAATGGCAGCTTGGTGATACACTATGGGCCTGGGTTCCACTAACGCGTGGCTCATAGCACCCTTTCTTAATGCACGCCTCTCTGGCTGTGGCACTCACATATGACCGCCATCTGAATAACTCATCAGGCGGTCGTCGCACTCTGGAAGAGTGCTACCACTGGTCTCAAAGCACAGCTCTCCTCAACAAGCGGCTAAGAGAACCGATTAAAGCGAAAGATAGGGATCCAATCTGGGGCACTGCCGCGGCTCTGACCATTTTGACCTTCTCATCCCCCGAGGCATGTACACCGGAAGAATCGTGGCCGTTAAAGTCCTCTGAGCACAATGACTTGGATTGGTTGCGTATGAGCCAAGCTAAAATGTCACTGTGGCACATAGTCGACCCCCTGCGACCGGACAGCCTTTTCAGCGTCATGGCGCCTACCTTTGCTCTTATGTTCTCACCCTTGCCGGAAAAAGGCATAGATGGTATACCGAGGGCCTTGGCTGCAGTGTGCCTCCTCGATGGTTCCTCTACTGCGCAAAACAATTTGTATTTCTATGCCGCACACGCCGTTTCTCAGATTCTGGATCTTCCAGAGGGCGAGGTCACAACAGGGCAAACTCAAATCTTCATGCGCAGTATCGATGGCCCTTTCACAGAACTGCTCCGAAAAAAAGACCCTGTAGCCCTTTTGTTGGTCTATCTTTGGTTTCGCAGGGCAAGTAACAGTATATGGTGGATTGAGCTTAGAGCCAGAGTGGAATGTCCCTCTATTTGCTCATACCTTCAGCGATATCACAGGGAGAATGCTGCGATACAAGCATTCCTTCCAGGAGGCGCTCTCTCTAAACTCTAATGGTTGATCTTTGGCTTGCAAAGCTGAGACGTTGAATCCTATCACCGACGATGGATCTTTTACGAGGAACGAAACAGGCGACAAGAAGTAAAATGGATTGAATATGGCACCAGTCCATCCAACCACCAACACCAATCAACGCCACCCAACCCGATATTTGAACATGTTTAAAAAGTACTAGCTAGTTACCTTACATATATCTAGAAATCAAGAGCTTCTATTTCTATAAATCCTTGGATCCCTACGTGTTGTGACAATTCCCGTAGAGTGGCCATAGCGATGGACCAACATGACGATGATCATACCAAACGCAACAATGGCGGCCTGGGTTCCGAAGCTCGCATCGTATCCTACTTTAGCTCCCCAACTTTCTTGGAAGTATCCGACACTGAAGCCTCCAATAGTTCGAGCGAAATTGGACCAACCAGAGACTTCAGCTGCAGATGTGGAATAAGAGTCAAGCAAATAAGCAGAGACGGCGACTGAAAGTAGGATAATACCGAAACTATGCATACCCCAAGCTATGGCGACTGCTGCAACAGAGAGGTGGCGATGAAGGGCCTGTCCAAAGATGACAAGCCCAATGATCATTGGAACAGCAGACAGATATACCATACTAAATCTAGCCTGCGGCTGAAATACGCCGCCATTCTTCTTCACATACCGCCGAGCAAAGAACTCATTGGCGTAATTGCCGAACGTTTCACCAAGTATGATGCCGACAATCGGGGAGAAATATAGGTATCCGACGTTTGTGTATGAGTAACCATAGCCGCCAAGGCTCTGCGGGGTCGTAAATAGGGTAACGGTGGTGATATTAATGCCAATTACCCAAGCGAAGCAAATGAGACTAAGGAAAAGTTAGTATCAGAATCTCCAAGTTTAATCCAAATACGTACTAAGCGAAAAGTATCAGGAGAAGAGTCGGTTTCGTGAGCATTACGAAGAATCGAGTAAAGGATTTTACTGGTGGTATGAAGTAGTTGCCATCGACCTGAAGCCTCCAGATACCTATAACTCGAGACATTCGAGACATCAGGCCTTTACCTCGTCGCGGCTGTTTTTTAAAAAGAACATCACGATTGTACCACGTCTCATCGAGAAAACTGAATATCAATATCATGTCGAGGGCGCAAACTCCTACAGAGACCCAAAAGACATCTTGCCACTTTCCAGTAGCTCCTAGGACAAAGTAGGAGATTAGAGGGCCCATAAAGGGGGAGGTGATATATAAAAGCGCCCAAAGACCAATCTTTTTAGCCCTTTCGTGGAAGAAGAACAAGTCTTTGATGAAGGCAATCGAGATGGTCTGCGACGATGTTATGAAGAATCCAGTGAGGGCTCGCATGGCATAGAAGGTAGTATAATTAGGTGATAGAGCTGAGCCGATTGAGAAGAAAAAACCGAAGGTATTGGTCCAGAATAGGACTGGCGCTCTGCCAAAGATGCTGGTCAGAGGAACCCATACTACACTCCCGAGAGTCCTGAAATTATTAGCTCATGTACATGTAAAGGTGAGCTGAATGCTTACAGCATCAAAATATTAATGCTGTTGATGCTATTCATATCGCTAATGGTCTTGTTCCACTCTTGGGCCTGAACGGCAATTGGGGCAGTTCCCGCTGCGGATGTAAAGTCGGCACAGAAAGCCCCCCAACCCACAACAAGTAGCACAGCGTGTTTCTTCCACGATGGCCAGTTTAGTGGATCGGCAGGATCGCGTGAAGGTTGAGGAATGAGGATGGTCTAGACCGCTATTAGCAGCTAGTCTGAGGGGCGCGCCGCTTGGACATGTTGTACTTACACGGCCATCTTTGGCAACACGAACTGATGGCTTTCGTCTTGGATCGACATTGCTGTTGGATCGGCCTTTGTTTCGAGTAGCTGCAGGCGGAGGCCTGGGAATTCTGTGACTAGCACCACGTTCAATATCGTCAGATGAGTACGGGTGCTCAAAATCTGACTCTTCCATGATTATTAAAACTCTGAATATATTCAGAATATTGCTGTTGAACGAAGGGAAACAACAGACGCTACTTCGGGTAAATCCATCTCACCAGACATTTGATCTTGAAATGGTCGGGATGCTCAAGCTTCTTCAACTGATAAGACAGGCCGTTCCAAGATTTGCACCAAGGTGCGCCACGTACAGAGATTGCGCATCGATCAACCGAGACCCCCAATGAGAGCAGACCCGATTTCTACTCGGTACTGGTACCGATCGTGCGTTATTCCAATCGGGGTTGCTGTGCGGTCAGCTGACGGCGTTAGGACGCAGGTTTAGGTGCTGGACTTGTTACGCGGCCGCGATTGCGGTCGGAACCTTGAGCCGATAGCCTATCAAGCTTTTGTTTCAAGCGCAGCATATGACATGGACCACGTAGAGCATTCACAGTGCATGATAGGCCATATGGGATCGACATCACGTCGTTGGTTCGAGGCGATTTCCTTATCAAACCATGCTCAACGGTTTTCTGAAGGTTTCGTGGACATCATAAATAGCCATCGATATAAAATTGTGCACATGTGACTGAAGGAGTGCAATGCATGAGGCTTGGGTGTCCAGTTCACCATCCTGAAGTCTACTCAAGATCAAATGAAGATCAATGTTGGAGTGATCATTCATCCCATTCGTCCCGGCGTAAACCAGGGTGGGGGCAGCCTCCGCGTCAGCTAGGGTGGAGCAGCTCGGGTAGGTCTTCAATATTCAGGGCGCGTTGGAGTCCCTGCCAACGAAGAGCGTCAGCATTCTCAAACGGGTGCAAAGGATCGAGTCATGCTTCAACAGACTCGTCATATCCTGTCCCGCCAAACTTAGGCGCCCCGGGCACTGAGCCAATCGGCAGTCAACCAACCATACCCACAGTCTAGTGACAGTCTCCCATGTCCCCCAGTTGGAGCATAATATCTGACGAGCAAACGTAGTTTAGCTTACGTCGGCATCTGAACAGCGATCAAGCTTGAACCAAAGGTACTTGCGAACAATAAGGTTATTGCTTTTGCGGTTGATGGCTCATTGCTAGTGCTCTTTGTAGCGGTAGACTAAATGCTCATCTCCGCCGGACGTAGGGCATACAAGGACTTCATGAATATAATTACAGACAATTTACTTGCACATTTCATGGTAGTAATTGGGGTAAGTAAGCAATAGTTACGGTATCGATATCATGTTGACTATTTTCAGATTAGTATGTTGCATCATAAATTGGTCAATCTTCAATATGTCGTACCAGGTTATGAATCAAGCGGCTATGTCAGGGCGAATGGCATTCTACTCCCACAATCACCTAACAGCAAGATGAAACTCAAATTCTGATAATCTGCAGTGAAACTATTTGCCGCTGTCATCGTATCACTGCATTCCTTTGACGTCCGGTACCTCAACAGTTTCACGGTAGACACTGCAGCACCGTAGCAATCTGTCAGCAACCATTCATGCAACTAGAACATATGACGCAATCTTACCTTCCATCCAGTGCTGACTCAGATATGCCGCAGTGATTTCGCGGCCAATGTGTCAATGTAAATGACGAATCTGTCAAAGGGGATCATTATATTTCTTGAACTTTTCATGCCATGTGCGGTGGCTGTCCAAGCTCTACAATATGCCGGCGATAGTACGGCAGAGGGAGCCCATGGCTTCGGTGAGCTTCTTCCTAGGGTTTAAGAAGTGTGGTAGTCCCAAGGATAGCTCCCAGGATCATCCCGACCGCAACTAAATGAGAAGTGACATGATGCGCTGGCCTTCGGTGACCGAGGACGCTGCATATTTTTATGCATGGCGAAATTATTGCGCAAACTTCCAATGGGTACACACCGGACCAGTAACCCCCAACCAATGCGGACAAGAGGTCATTATATAAAATAAATATTTGTGTTCATCTTGTACCAGCCTATCATATGCTGTGAGACGCTCACGGGCGTTTCAAACGATCGACACGGGCCCGACAGGAAGACGCGTCACCAAGTCCAAAATGAGAATCTACGACAATGATTCCGGGGGTGGCGGTTGCACCGCAAGTAGATATGCCTGAAATCGTAGTGCTTCAAAACTGCTTTCTAGATGCCATGAGCATCACCCGCGCCAACGCTGTGGGTTTAAGAGTAAATTGAACAAGCCTTGACACATTGAGCAAACTGGGAATGGCTTCAAAAAAGCTCCGTTGGAAAAGTCCATATTGATCAGAATTCATGACGAAACGGGCCTAATTTTCTGATTTAGGCATGCCATCGGCAGTTGGCGTGGTATTGCTTGTCATGAATCTGCCGGACTCCAAACCCGTGAACATGACCTTCCATCGGTCTGACGTGCGTCCGTCCCGGCCGACGGAGGCCTGCTTCCTAGCACGATTCAGTCCCAATAAGCTCCCACCCGTCTCATCTCGGACGCTGACTCAGAAACTCAAGCTGCTCAGAGACTATCCAGGTTACTCGGATCTTGCCTAAGGGTTCCTCAGGCGGAAGCGGCGTCCAACAGGTTTATGCGAGAAAGGCAGTGGTCAATCTCGATATTTGGGTAGTATTTATTTGGCAATGCTATCCGGTATGGTCGTTATGATGACAACATTTTCAAATCCCCTCATCATTTAGAGCGTTCCTTTTACTCAATTATCGCCAAATACACGAGGAAGACCCACAGGGACCTTCATCTAAGACGATCTGATTTACGAACCGGTGTCTGCAAGGTTTCCAAGCTCAGGTGCCTCGTGCTCCACGCCCTACGCCCTACGCCCTATGCCCCACACCTCGCGCCGGATGCACAGCAGTAAATAATGCAGAAACAGCTAAGGTTTAATTACGTGAATCTGCTAGGCTTCCAGAACACATTGTCCTCTGGCAATGGATATCTATGTTGTGTGTTCCCTGTCAACTATCGTAAGCTAGCACCTTGATGGTCCCAATGCTCGACATTGACCACTTCTAAGTTTATTATAATGGAGCACACAGCAGCGAATGGCCAAATTATCTACGGGGCTGTTACAGATGTATGAGGTAAAATGAGCGCGACATCATTCACACATCCTCCGTGTACCTTTGTTGTGTACCAACTTCGAGTGACCGATATCTTGTAGTAGTATCATTAAGCCTGACAGAGGAGTTGATGGCACTGACCTTGACACCATGTATGTAAAATGAGCTTGGTTTATACTAGCAACGCCTGGTCTTGGTGCAAAGCTACTTCGACGGAGGGGGGGGATCGACGGCAAGGCAAACCCCACACGCTAGGCGGACCCTTCTTTTGTTTTAAGTTGTTCCCGCCTCTCGATTGTACTCGACGGAGAATCATTGGTGTATCGGAAATTAGTTTTTCAAATGTGCCATCGTACATTGGACAGCACGTGCGAGGTTGTGTCGTAATGACCGGGGAGGGTGTCACATGGAGGCAAAGGCGAGAATGGCCTCGCTTAAAAACGACATGGTGCGACATCGATGGGCAGTAGAAGACTCATTGACTTCCAAGACATTAGTAAATGATGTCAATTCTTGATCAGGGGTGATGCCGTCGAGATTACTTGCCTGTACGCGGTCTCTAAAAGTTTAGTTCCCAAAGGTACGTTGCATTCTTGAGAGCAACCAAGGCTGGGATACGGTTGTCACACCATTCAAGCACGTAATTCGAAATGGGTCGAAACAATATAAATACCATATCATCGTCTCGTCTTCAACTGGCGGTGAATTCATCTCATATTCAAATCTAGAACCTACCTTGTCCGCTTGTCATTCATTTTATATTTACAATCCTCTTCAGTTGAAAACTATTCATCATGAAGTTTACAGTCGTTTCGATTGCTGTCATGGCAACTGTAGCCATGGCTGCCCCTGTTGCAGATGCCCAGGCCGTGAATGTTCAGGCTGCGGAGCTCCAGGAACGTGAGAGCATCTGGCTTGCCGCTGAGAAGGCACTCGCGGAGCAGCGCGCTGGTGCCAGCAAACGCAATGAAGATCTGGATAAGCGGGAGAGCATCTGGGATGCTGCTCTGAAGGAGCTCGCCCGACAGCGTGCTGCTGGACAGGGCAAGCGCGACGAGGATCTCGATAAACGCGAGAGCATCTGGGCCGCCGCTGAGAAGGAACTCGCCAAGCAGCGTGCTGGTGCCAGAAAGCGTGATGAAGAGCCCTAGGAGGGCAGTGAAGATCTTGATAAGCGGGAGAGCATCTGGGATGCTGCTCTGAAGGAGCTTGCCCGCCAGCGTGCTGCTGGACGGGGCAAGCGTGATGAAGAGCCTCAGGAGCATGACGAGGACCCCGATAAGCGCGAGAGCATCTAGGCTGCCGCTGAGAAGGAACTCCCCAAACAGCGTGCTGGCACTGGCGCAGAATTGGCAAGCGGGAAGAGTAACCGCCTTTGAGCATTTCTTTTCGTTCAAGTCATCTCATTTCTGTCAACTTTGGCTGCGGTGTCTCACCGCAAACACCTCGACATTGAGTATGGATGGTGGTGTGACACGGGCATGTTATCAGCCATCTCAACCAGCCAAGCCTTTGATATTACAGCTTTTTTATACACTACAATTAATAAAATCATTAAATTACGGAACTGCGAACAGACAATATTAGTGCAGAACAGACTTTGTGCATGTCTTGTGGTTTTATGTTTTGTGCGGCCTAAAACTGGTGGCGCAATTTATAATTAGACCAGCCAATGGGATGACGTCATGGATTCACATGTCCGACCACTGAGGACCAGCCTCTTCGCGGCATCCCTCGGATCGCCTCAACGTCCCTGAAAATCAATCCTTGAAATGACGTCCACATCGAAGCTTCTGCTGCTGCTGATCGTCTGCCTCCTCTTCGTCGGCCGCGCATCCGCCTTCGGAGCCGGCGAGGTCGCGGGCACCAGCGACTTCAACGGCTACGTGTGGCGCCACGGCGACATTGTCGAGGTGCTGCGATACCTGCCCGCCAGCTTCATCACCCACTACCGCTTCTCGGCCCTCGAGCGACGCCAGATCTACTTTGGAAACTGGCTGCGCGACTTCTCCCAGGTCATCGACACAACGTGCCTCGAGAACGTGCCCGAGCCGGCTCTCCGCGCCATCGTCAGCGTGCTGGGCTTTCTGGAGTTTGGCTTTGCGACGGATGAGTTCGAGGTGACGAGGGAACGGCTGGGATGCTACACGCACGTTGAGCATATCGACAACCCCAAGGGTTATGCCGAGAATGCCAAGCAGATCGATCAGCGGCTGAGGGGTCCGGTGGATCCGAGGGAGCTGGAATTTGACCCCAAGACGGGCATGAAGAACTACATTGCCAATTCCGGTAAAGGGTGGGACACATCAGCCGACTACATCAGGAGAGAGCTGCGCCAGTGCATCGAGCTGGGACGGCGCGAGAAGGACCCCAAGGCGAGGAAAGAAGCATTTATCCACCTGGGCGCCGCCTTGCACACCCTCGAGGACTTTTCCGCGCATTCCAATTTCACCGAGCTTTGCCTGCGGGAGCTAGGCGAGGACCAGATTTTCGCCTATGTTGGAGACGCATGCAGGGTCAAGACGCCGGGATGGAGCGGACGCATGGTTCCTCCCATCGTGACTGGGACGTTTGGCATGCTTGACATCTTCCATAGTCTCCTCGGGGAGGCTGACGACATGGCCGTATTGCAATGCAAGGGGTCTCTTGAGAATCTTGAAAGTGTAATACTCCATGCGCAACTAACTCTAGAGGTGCATTGCTGACTGTGACCAGGAACTCAACATCGGCGCCATGGCCTTTAACCAGCTGTACGAGCTAGTCAAGACCGCTATCGAAAGCTTGACGTCTTTGGCATCCAAAAAAGAAATCAACGATCCGCTGCTCAAAGAACTAGAAACTGTCGGCGTCTTGTTCCAGAAAGCCGAAGAGTCCGCCGGCGACAAGAGCAAAAAAGATCGAGTGGTCGAAAACACCATGGACGCAAACCTGCTCTGGCAATCCATCGAGCCCATATTCTTCCTCCATGACAGAATAAAAAAGTGGCTGCAGGAAAGCAGCGCGCAAGAAGACGCCAAGCCAATGTCCAACGAGTCCACCACCATGTTGGGCAAGTACACCGATGAACTCGTCTTCAAATACCTCTCCCTAATGATGGAGGCTTCCATAATGGAACTTCGCAACGCCGTGAGGGCTGCAAAGGAACGAGTCGACGCAGAAGCTGCAAAGTCAACGGCCGCAGAGATCTACCAAGACGGCGACGGGTCTGATCCGAGCCACTCAGATCTCTCCAAAGATCATTTCAACAACATTCTCAACCAGCCGGCAGGGTTAGTCGCCACTGTCACGACAAACTGGACCACCCAGCAGGTTGTTAAGTGCTGGGACGACGGCTTTCGAGATGCCGAGAAGACCATTGACAATGTCTTGTCGATATTGCACCACCCGGCGTTTCCCGGTCGGAAGAGGACGGAAATTCAGAAATACATGTTCGAGGCGGTGCATGGGTGGTGGGATCACAATAGTGAGGAGGAAAAGGACAGAATCCGCAGCAAGTTGACCAAGGAGAGCGTCAAAGCTCGCACCCACGAGGATCATACACTTACGCTGAAGGATCTGGAGGGCAAGAAGAAGGGTGCGGCCGAGTTCCCCGGGTCAAGGCCCAGGGTAAAGCAGCCTCCGAGAAAGCCATCGCCGCTTACCTGGGCTATTGTGGAAGCCAAGAAGGATGTCCAGTTGGCGCTGGGTGCTGTAAAGAGGAGCGCGACGGATCCGGCGGCTGCGGTGTGGTTTATTTGGTGTGGCATATATGCCGTCTTTGCGCATATCGTGTGGTTGGTAATGAGTGTATTTGGACTGCTTACTGGGCGAGCGTTTTCATGAACCTCTCGTGTTTGATCATCAGAAAGATGACTATACAACGTGCTACTGCTGCCCTAGATAAATACAAGGATAGAAAAAGTTAGACTCAATTCATCTCTTCGTTCCCATGTGTCGAGGAATTGCTATTGGCGGTGCTGATGCAAGGGAGCTTCTTGCGGGGTGGTGGTACTTTTTTCCACGGGACCCTGTCAGATTGATTTGGACGCGCACCACACCCATGCATCGTGAGTCAGACGAGGTACAGCGGTAGCCTACAAGGCGCTCTTGGGCTGCATTTAATTGTTAAAGCTTCACTTCCCAGATCTTGTGGAAAATACATATGCTTCCCCGTGTCAGGTCATATTCAAATCAGTCTGCATCATGGTCAACATAGCCAGAGCCGAGTACCGGCGCAAGCAAAAGCTGGAGTACCTCGCGTCTCTGCCTGCGCCTCACCGGGAATTCTTTGGCGAGACGACCGGTTCAGGCAAGGTCAACTTTGAAACCACCGACCCGCAATCTCAATCGGCCTTCTTCACAATGCTGCCCATGGAAATACGCGCGCAGATTTACCTCGAGGTTTGGCGCCAAGCCGGGCTGTCGCAGCACATTGTCGAGTATCATACGGGCAAGGACCTCCACCATCGCCACGCCCGATGCATTACCCGGTACGGCTTTCCGCAAGACGAGGAGCCGGCTCCCGAGAGCTTGCCCACCGCGGATTACTACCGAACTCAGCCCCAAACCGAGGTGTATCTTAGATGGCATGAAGATTGCTTCACTTGCGCCCGCAACTTTGACAGAAATGAGTGGAAGATTAGGTGGCCAGAGCACCCTGCCGAGTGGAACTCTTCGTTCATGTCAACAATGCTATGCTGCAAATTGGCGTAAGTAACTTAGATGGGGTGCGTGCGCTTAGAATACGCGCTGATGACAATTTTCTAGTCATCCAGAGGTCCTGCGATCCATTGCCTACAATATCCGCTTCACCTTCACAAGTAGCTTCTATGCCATTGGGTTCCTGGGTGTCAAGAGACCACCCATAAGACACCAGCTTCAGCAGATTCTCATTACGGACCACTTCACCTTCGCATGCGGCGATGAAAAGATGTGGACCAAGCTGATGAAGACATTGAAGCGTCTCCCCAATCTAAAAACCATTTGTATATGGATGGACTACCGAGATCTTTTCTGGCATAATAAAGTATCCCGACAGCTTATCAAGCGCCCCAGGCTGTGTCATTGTTTTTCAATGGTGCCTTATCACATAGAGGTTCAGGTTTCTATTCCCGTCACGGCACTAGAGGCCCTCCCGGTTTCTAAACGTTCAACTCCAACTTGGGGAACATTTGTTGAGGAATCGGGTGGGTTGGTCGACGAGGCCACGATGGATATGGTGCTCGGCGTTGAGGAGCCAACGTGATGTTACGTTAAAGAATCTCGATTAATGGAGAGATTTGATTATTATGAATTTGTGGTCAAAAGCCAACTGGCGATTCCATACGTGATAGAAGCAAGGGAATGCGATGGCATTCTCACTAATAGATCCCACTAGCTGCCCTGTTACGATCAGGCCAGAGGTGCCGGCGAACCGAGCCTATAGCAGTCATTGATAATAGCTGTTAGCTGTGCGGGTAATCACGAGCATTGTAATTATTCACTTATCTTTTGACCTAACGGGCTATTAGACGTAATAGTAGGCACGGTTCCTTACAGCTCTGTCGACTAATAATCAACACGTCTATCCAACCATGACCATTAATCACATTAGATTGGACTTTGATTTTACCCAATAAACGTATTCAATACGTAAGGCTCTAATCTAGCAATGTGGCTTCATGATGCGGGTTTGGAGGAGACAGCTGGCATCATATGGTTCCAGTACTGCAACATAACCATTTACCTTAGTATCATTCCAAGTTTCTGTGATCGTAAATATAGATTCATCGCTGGATCAAGTTTGAGACTTTATAGTGACAAGATCATAATAACCCAAGAGAAAACATAAAGATGCATGTAATACGATTTCGGCATGGCACCCGCTATTCAGCCTGTTCATTAGTCAATTAATCAAGATTCTTAACGACGGAGAAGGCTAAAGAGCCAAGAGGGACGCGCTATTTTAAGCACCAACCTTTCTTTATTATTCCGAATATATATCCCAATTTATTATTGATATACGTTTTTTGTTACGAACGCTTACATGATCCTATCAGACATCATTAAAAATATCTAACGAATTCCAGACTCTCGTGCCAGCTTGTCATCTGTGAATCCCCCGTTTATATCCTTCATGTAGTTTTCAAAACTGCCGGAAGCTGAGATCACTTTCTTCAAGTCATTGGTCCTCATACTTCTGTTTTTGTTCTTTGCTAAAAGTCTTGCCATAGTGATGGCGTTCCGGATTGACCTCCCATTCAGTTCAATCCTTGAGAGCTCGTCCAAGTCATAACAAATATCCTCAAAATCAATAAGCTCTGGCTCAATATCCTTGATCCTAGCCAGCAGGTTTCTCCAAACCTTGAGTCGTTGTCGGGGGTTGAAGTTTGGATAATGAATTGCGAGATGAATGCGAGACTTGAAAGCTTCATCAAAAGTGCCAACTCGGTTTGAGGTCAATATAAGAACACCCTCGTAGTACTCAACCATCCGTAAGAAGACGGAAACCAAGGCGTTTCGGTTGAGATCCATCAAGTTACGTTCTTCAAGATACACGTCAGCCTCATCGATTAAAACAATGCAACCCCAGGTTTTCCCTAAATATAGTACAGATTCGAGATAATTTTCAACATCTTCAGGCTTTGTCCCAATGTCACCACCAGTGACATGATATAAGGGTTTCTTAGCGACTTCTGCGAGAGCCTCTGCGGTGAATGTCTTCCCTGTGCCCTGACCGCCATGGAGAAGTAAGGTCAGCCCTTTACCCTTGCCCATGATGATATCAGTGCTCTTATCTGTCCCCATATGGGCAGTGATTAGTTCACGTAAAAGATCTCTGGTTTCTGGATCCTGAAGGACAAGGCTATTATAGGCATTGTCTTGCCATTTGACATTCCTCATAGAACGGACATTCAAATCATCTGCCACAGGATTAATCAGCCCATGCCTCATGAGTCAGTGCAAATCACCTTACGCCATCTTTTTGTCGTGAGGTTGAATCCGATAACCTTGCTGGGGAATACATAGATACGATTACCAATAGGGCCTGTATCAACCGGGATCGTTTCTCCAAATTCATATATATCATCGTCCGTATCGATTTCAGTTGTCTTAAATTTACCAGAACTGTTCAAATCCAGATGCAATGTTTTATACGTTGACACATCAACCATGAAGCGCGTTGGTTCCTAGCAGAATTTAGCTCGTTTCCCGACGTATAAGCAGGATTTTGACATTTGCATCGTGAATACCTACGATATCATCTTCCCCCCAATAATCAACTAACTTTCTAGATCGACAAGACCAATGCATCTCACCTATACGTTTGAGCTCAAGCCTTATACCTTCCTCGGCATGTTGAAGAGGATAGCAATTAAGAGATGTGATTTCGAGATCATCCGAAGTTAGTCCTCGTGTGACGTCCAATGTCTCGAACTTTTGTGAGAATCTACCATCAAAAGCCCAAGACCACACTTTAACATTGTAGTTCCATACTCGTCTACACTCACCCTTTTCTCGGTATTCCCGATCGGAAGGCTCAGCAAAGGACGTGGCAATGTAGCCCCGAGGCCCGTCCCTGGTATTTGCTAAAACAACCTCTCCTGGTTTGATAAGAAAATCAATTTTGTGGAAAGAAATTCGACCTTTTCCAATCTCCTTGTCTATATGAAGGAACATTTTCTTTTGACGGGATTCAATGTAATTTCCCAAAAGTCGCACCAACTTTTGGTCTTTAATGTCCAGGTCTTGAATCCAATCTCCACAGCGGCGAGTGAAGTACCAAAAACGATAGGGTATCCTTAAGATCAAACTTCCGGGAATGTATTTAATGAAATCAAGGCTTTCGAGTCTTTTCATTGAGCGGAAGGCCTGCCGCATGTCCTCGGAAATCAATTCGATATATTCATCATTTGGTTCGGGAAACGCTTCTAGTCCATCTGTACCATCCACCACGCCGGTCTGGCGTAGTTGATCATAAAAAGCAGGATATTGCCTATGGACTACGAATGGTAGTCCCGGATGTCTTTCCAAATATCGATCAAAGTTTCCTTCAATAGGAGGCCCAGTTTTTATCGGTCGTCGTCCATAAACCTCCCCAATAGGAAATGTTGGCGGCTCCAAAGAACAATTTCTGTCGTCCCTGTGGTAACTACGTCCGCAGATGATCACCCAAGACGGTTTCTTCAATTTTGCAGATTCAGTCTCAGGGTCGTTAAAATTCCGATAATGAGTGCCTTCAGTCTCCATGTTGACGTGTTTTCTGTCATTTCTCGACAATGCTGAGTTGCTATCAAAAGTCTGATCAACAGGTTCAGGTCTGCATAATTGTTCCTGTTCCCCACTCATATCTGATCAAATAATAGTGTGCGTCGAACAACTTGATCATGTGACAATATTTTTAAACAAGTTGTATATGTTAGCCAAAGCAATTTAACCTGTCGAGATATAGCACAGGCTATTATGGCAAGGCGATTTGAAAGATAAAGAATCAACGCCTTCAATCAACAATTCGTTAATGTCCACGCCGTAGGCGGTGAAACAGCAAGAGCTAAAACATAAATTACTACCCGCTTCCTTTGTATGGGCAGTGCTTCATCGGCATGATTATTAATGAATAATAGATAATTATGGTCCTTCTTTGAACAACCTGTCTGTTGGTCAAATGAGGTATTTAAAGCCAAAGTGCAGATTTGGAAATGACTCATTCACGTGCTGCAAAGCTGATTGATTGGAAATTTTGCTGTGCGGCCTGGAGAGTGACCGGATCCGCCGGCAAATACTCGGATGGTACACCGCCGCAGCATGGCCAGTGATGGAGGCCTTGGGGAATGATTGGATCGTAAGATTTCCTCCATTTGACTCGAAGCTGAGATTCCAAGATAACCCGGCAGATATCTGAATGCTCTCGATGTCTTTTGCGAGGCCTTCTTGCCGCGAGGCCTTCCAAGTGGCGATCATATGCGCCCTGCCACTGGAGTATGATGCCGTTACCTACATTATCGACGAGTTTTGGGATGATGGTGGTGATGGATATGGACGAGCGATGGGAGACCTGAATTGCTACACGACCGGTCGTATGGACAAACACAATGTGGTTCTACCCATCCCTCCTCGCATGGGCAAAACGAACGCTGCAAGTACCGCCGCTAGTATGCGCTCAAGTTACCCTGGCATACGACTGACCTTTCTTGTTGGAGTGTGTGGCGGCATGCCCTACACCAAGGGTGGAGAAAATGAAATCATACTAGGCGATGTGGTCATTAGTAAGACTGTTATCCAACATGACCTTGGCCGACAATACCCAGACAAATATATCCCCAATAATTCTACTGAATACAGCCTCGGCCGACCACACAAGGAGGCTCGAAACTTTCTTACAATATTTGAAACCGACCGAGGCCTTGACCAGTTAGAACACCAGACTTCCCATTTCCTTTGTCAGCTACAGACAAAGATAAATGAGACAAAACGTCGAGGCAAGTACGACTATCCTGGAACACTGAACGATAGGCTATTTGAGTCGACTTACCGCCATAAACATCATGCATCGCCGAACTGCATTTGTCGAGACTGCTTCAATGATTCGCACCCTGTTTGCGATGCAGCGCTGAGTGGGTTGTGTGCAGATCTCGGATGTAATGAAAAAAATCTCGTCAAACGAGAACGTCTCCTGAGACTAGGACGGGAAGAAAGTAATAATCCGGCTCCACCCCTAGCAATACATGTTGGAGTTTTTGCATCCGGGGATCAAGTCATAAAGTCTGCGGCGCACCGAGACAAACTATCAAAGGACACAGGCGCGATCGCTTTTGAGATGGAAAGCGCCGGGATATGGGACGAATTGCCGTGCATTGTAATTAAAGGAGTTTGTGACTACGCAGACAGTCATAAGAACAAAGGGTGGCAGAGCTTTGCTTCAGCAACCGCAGCATCAGCGACAAAGGCTACTCTAAAGCGCTACGCTTTTACCGATATATCACCAAAGGTAGCTGCTAATAGTACAGAGTGCAGCTTCTTTCCAACGTCATCGGAGAATAATATTGCTGGAGAGACACAACCCAGCAATATCACCTCCTCGTCCTACTGCAGTGCAAGCAATTCCGATACCAACAGTCCCGGCGCACTAGACAAATCAGCGAAGCTTGACTCAGTTAATTCTCTTGTAGCAACATTCAGAGAGGCACACCTTTGCAGTCCAGATCCTTTCAGCCATGACATGGCTATTTGCAAGAGTTTTGAAGTGGGAATATTGAAAAGTATTGGGGAGCAGATAGAACAAAATATAAAGGTGAGAGAAGGACACAAACAAGGTCAGACCCTCTCCTAACCCTCTTTTATTATAATTTCTATCAATGGGATCTTTTACTAAGGGTATTTCCAAGATGAAGAAATGACTGCATTAATAAATACAGACCCTAATCTCACCGCCATGGTGAAGAGGATATCTAACGAGATTCTTCACGAAGTCTTAAGCAATCTAAGTATAACTACCACATCATATGTCATCTATTTCATAGCTAACTCCTGAAAGCACGCCTATCCATCACATCAGCTGGGCTAATTAATACGGACCAACATCTTCCCCATCATCAGCTGACGGAAGTATTGTCCATTTTGCCAGATTTGAGAACATCTTCTTATCTAGTAGAAAAAAGCTTCCAAACGGGCGTTATGCTTAGAAATAGACGCAAACTTAAAACTGCGATTCCCAAGGATCCTTTTTGGCTAAATCCAAAATTCCAACACTGGAAAGACCAAGATGCCTCTTCAATAATTATACTCAAGGGGACTTTCAAGGACAGATTTATTGTAAGGGATTACTGCATCAGTATGGTCGAGATCATCCGCGAAGCCCGTGTACCCATCTTTTGGGTTGTAAGAACGATTGATGGAGAAAGGTCACAGGATATGTCCGTGATTGGCATTTTGAAATCGCTTGTTTTACAAGCACTACGCATGAACACGACGGGAAAGACTGAGAGCTCAATGGCTGCTATAACGGCACGGATTCAACGTGCCAGAACTATGACTCACTGGTTGGACATTCTAGGTTTCACGCTTCTTGGGATTCGAGAAGTCGTCATAATATTGGACATGGGTATGTCTGAATCTGCAAATGGCTTCTCAATACCTATGGCATTTACAATGCTCTTTAAGGAATTGGTTAAACATAATGTGCAAAACAGAGTCAAGATCATTCTTGCCGCCTGTGGGCCGTCAGCCTTTTCTGCGTCAGATCATGGGGGGCTTCAAGATATTCTATTGACAATAGGTAATAGCGGTACGTGTTCCTACGTTGCTAGGTCCTTTCAGAACAAGGCTAGACGAGCACATATGAGGAAAAGTGACGCCATGAAAATATCGCTTAGACGGTCCATGAAAATGTAGTCTTGTTAGGGTAATACTTAAATATTGCACTTTGGATTGGTGTAGCTGATCTAACTTGAATAGATCTCTAGTCCTATACTTATAGTTTCTTTCATTTCATCATTTATCGTTTTTTAAATTATCTTGCTAGGTGTTTACACACTTTGAGTTGACAAATGGCCATTAAAGAAACAACCTTAAAAATCAACTTATCTAACAGACTTCTGAATTGGAAAAAGCTTTGTCGCTCGCGACGGTACCACTTCCTGATAGAAGCTTGAAAGTGCTAGTATCTTGTTTTATTCTGTTCAAATATAAGAGTTTTCGATTTAATAACCTTGAAGAACATATCTGAAATCCTTATTCTCAAATTCGATCTGATCTCTCAATCCGGATTCGTTACTTCTCCTTTTGTTAGGAGGGCCATAGGTCTTGTCGCGATGCATGTTCATCATGAACATGTATACTAAAAGTGTAAACATTAGTAAATAAATTTAAATGATAATACAAAGTCAGTAGTCGTACTGAGAAGCGCAAGATAGCAACAGAACTTTATGGCATAGCCTACCAGCAACCCAATAGTAGCACTGCGGAAATGGGGTGCCTCGATTGCCTTGACAACGAAAAGACCAGCGAAGTTTCCCCAGCAGTATGCGGTGCTGCGCACCACTGTTATCTATACTCACAAGCAAATGGGTCGTATAACCATTGGCATACAATATCAAAACATTACCCAGTGACCGGTGTGTATATCCAACTATGTTGGAGAAGATGGTGGTCAACGAGACAGTGAAGCCAACAGGTTGAGCATTCACCAGCCAAAAGCATACAAACCGATCCCACGTATTATCACGAGGTAGATACACCATGCAGGCAGCAGATATGGTACAAAGCATATAGGCAACGGTTGCTGTAATCAGTCTAGATGTTCTTCAAGCTAGTGTCTATCAGATTTAAGTCGAGAGATCTTGATTACCCCCCTCCCTCAGCTGCATCTTTATTCGTATGAAGTCTACAACAACTACAGATGGTCGAATTCAACCAAAGCTTCGGTGCACCCTCGGATGAGTCGATGCAGCTGCAGCTACAGCCACTATTCCCGGATTCATGCGCGAGCACACCCATGATTGGGATCGAAAACGCGGAAGATTCCGCCACTGATCAGCACTTGTCAGCAAGCGAGCAGCAAGAACGCGAACAAGAGCATTGCAACCGACAAAACGGTAGCGTACGGGATGCTCCTAGCTGTTCAGATGCCTGGGGCCACCACCGTGGTGAGGGTACAGACGTCATGGCGGAACCTCGCCCATGCCCTGCTTATTGGAACTTGATTGTCGGAATTGCTATGCTTCTACTCAACACTGGACTACTCATTGCCATTTGCCTGGTACTCAACAGGTACAACGGTGAAGTCTTTCCAGACTGGGATTCCCTTGGAATCACCCTCAACGCGTTGATCGCTGTGCTTGCCACTATCTTCCGCGCCATCATTGCTTTTATCATCTTTGAGATCCTTGGTCAATTCAAGTGGACATGGATTTCCCACAGCTTTCGTCCCATCCAGCAGTTTCAGTTATTTGAGAATGCTTCAAGAGGGACTTATGGGTCATTGCGGCTTCTACCAGTCGTGGCCTTCGTCAGCCTCTCGCTATCGGGGCAGTAGTGGTCGCTTTTCTCTCGCTTGGAATCGGTCCATTGGTGCAGCAATCAATACAAAGCCATCAATGCCTTCGCATGACTAAATCGCCCGGTCGCTCCACAATGATTCGGGCTGCAAATATAATTGACGCTTGGACACTAGAACGAGAGCACGGCAAGGAACACTACAACGTGTTTCTCGGGTTGGGGTTGAAGACAGCCATGGATGACGCGTTGGCAATCCATCCACTGGCTCCAATATACCATCATTATTTACCTGAACATCGGGGAGCTGCACCTTTCCCACCTCATCTGATAGGTTTCAACAGGAGAACGTCTCGTATGCGAGTGTCGGTATCTGCAAATGATGCGTCGACGTGTACGATTTTGTCCAAGGCCCTCGTCTTGTTGATCAAGATGATGAATGGGAAAACAGAGTGCTCTTTGAATTGCCCGTGTACGCCGAGTGGGACGATGTGAGAAATGAGACACAAAAGATTGAACTGGGAAACAATCAGCACAAGAATTATATGGAAATTCGTGCCATAGGAAATCTCACATGGGCTGCAAAAGTAGCCTCGAATGAATTCCTCAACCGCGCTTGACTGTCCCTCGCGAATTTCACCGTCCTTGCTACATCCCGCGATCACTGCGACCGCCTCCTCGGGGGTAATTTCTCATGCCCACCTGCATCGCAGCAAGTCTGCAACCTCGCCCGAGCATATATACAAGGCGACCCCCCCCAGAGAAGATCCCCTTCCAATTGACTACGTCGCAGTTGCTTGCATTGTATACCCGTGCATCAAGTATTACTCGGCCAGGGTGGACAACGCCACTCTATCAGAAAAGGTTGTGCGGGAAGTTCCGCTGCGTCAACAGACTTGGTACCCGGAACCTATTTGGTCTGCGAATTTCAGAAGGAGGCCCGCCAACAGCCCTCCTCCCGAGTGGAAAGGCGTGAAGCAGCCATGCTATGTCAACGGGACGATATACACGGCTTCCAACATGTCCACCACTGACTTGGCTCCAAACGCCACAGCCCAGTTTCAGTTTCACAAAGACGACTGGGCCAGTGAAAGTCCATATGCCCTAACAAACTACGTCAACGTCACAGCGCCCCTTGAATGCGTGTACGAAATCCCAGCAGGGCTCCTCAACGGCATCACAAATGAGCTGCACCGCATCTTCAATGTCAGTTGCGAGGTTCCACCATTTGGCTATGAATTAGAATGTGGCGAATATGAGTCGAGCTTCTCCGCCCCTGCAGAAGGAATCATGAGAAATTCGTCCACATCCATGGCAACCATTGAGGAAAACGTCGAGTCGGTGGTCATGCGGCTCACGACCGAAATTAGAAAGGTGGGCATGGGTGCCTATGCAGGTGCAAGTCCTATGATACTTGGAAAAGTGTTTGAAACCAAATCCTGCGTTCGGGTGGCATGGAAGTGGCTTGCTCTGCCGATAACCATGCTTGTTGCCTGCGCTGCCCTGTTGATCTGGATAGTGGTTGAAGATTCTTTAGCAAATGGCTCGATTACTTGGAAGTCTTCAGTGCTTCCATTATTGCTCAGGGATCGCATGGGGCTGGTCGATGTAGGATTAGAAGGAATGGGAAAGGTGGCTGAGGGGCTTGAGTTGAAAATTAAAAAAGTCTAAGTAAGAAGATGCTCGATTTATCATTGATCTATGCCCAACAGGTTCACAATTCAGGCTCAATAGAATTTTCATCCATAGATTTAGCGCAGTACTTGTTCTTGCCGATAAAACTATCACCGCTCTCGCAGTGAACCGCTGTGTCCGTGATAGCTTCCGGGCCGTCAAACGGAAGGTATGTGGCACTATTCAGACCCGTCGAATGTATGGCGCCGAATTACTCATTGACAAAGAAAATGCTGTATTAGTGCACTTAGGTTATCCAATGTGTCTTTTCATATAGAAAATAAGGATAATGGTTGAAATCGATCTGTGAGATGGCTGCGACGCATAAGACCCAGACTTGCGATTGGAATATTTTGGTGCATTTAGAAATATCAAAATGACTCTATCGTATGAATGTCCTAATCGACTCTAAGACTGACACTTTTGATACCCTCGTTGGAAGAAAAGCTATTCAGAAAGCTGCATGCTGAAACCCTAGAGAAGTGCCGCTTGTGATTGCCAACTTTATCCGAAAGACGAAGTGGATTATCAATTCCACAATCATGCACGGCGGTCATTGCATGTGTATTGACGGAAGCTAACCCGTTGACACCATCCAGAGCAACAGTCTTCATCCTTGGTACAGACCCCTAGTTTTAATTAGACCAAAGAACTAAGATGAGTCGAATTTCTCAACTTACAGTTATTTGCCAGGCACTCTGCATTCGCCTGCTCCACTGGGGATGCCGCAACGGAGGCAACGAGGCCGGTGATGGCAACGAGGAAAGAGGTGAACTTCATGCTGAAATGGAAGTGTGTGTGTGTGTGTGATTGAGGTTGATCGTAATGGTTGATGTGATGAAGGCTTGTGAGGAGATGAATCCGTGGCAGACTTGATGCAATACCCGGACTTTATAGGACGTAACACCATGTAGTTTTTCTCAACTGTGGCATAAACTCGTTGGATTTCTTTGTTTATGTTTAGACTAAAAACGCCGTTTCATTCCGTTCAATTGTGCGTTTTCGGCATGTATCGTCAAACCCATCTTGCACTCAAACACAGCCTGAAACCTCGCTCCTCTTCCTATTCAAGTCTCCCTCTATACCCTTTCCAATCGCATTACAGTTTCTCTAGTCCAATGTCTCGCAATGGTGTTTGGTATTGATCGTCCATTGACGTATGGGCCGACGATTGGATCCGACCTCGATATGAACCGAACGTGGAATGCGGCTATGACTCTTCAACGCCACTTTTAATGTAATATTAAATTCACTTGGCGTCATTATGCTTCAAAGGTAAAAACCAATGTGTGTGAATCCTAATTAGCCAAGGCCACTGACCGCTGTCGAGGAAGCCCAGCATAACGACTAGTAGGTAAGAAATACATGTCATGTTGATTGATGCGAAGTCTCGCGTGCATTTACTCGATACTTCCCAAGAGCTTAGAATAAGCGTTGAAATGAACACTCCTGATCAACATCACCTGAAGACCCAGGTCGTCGCTGCCGGGTCACAAATCGGGCCGGTTTCCGTAGGCGATGGTCTAATAAAATGCCTAAGCCGGTACTCCACCAGCTCTATTTGTACCACTAAAAGTAATCCGAGAGACATCTAGTTTCAGTTGAAACATTTATTAAAGTATGAAGCAAGGATGTTATTCCATGCTATTCTCCCAGCGTTTGTATCCCACGACATGACTACGTGTCATGTCTTGCATCCGTAGTTCCATAAATCAAGCACAATGACTCGCCACCTCGCACTTAGCTTATGGATATCACACAGACTTTTGAGCCTACAACAGGAGCAGATTGCGGGGATGATTGGCCAACTCAAAATGGAAGATTTGGAACGCCGACCCCAGCATCTACTTCATAAAACCTTCAACGTAAGCCATCCAAATGTATCCATTGAGGCGTGAGGTTATGCATTGACTTGCGGGCCGTCCATTGAGCGGCCCGATAGACGGCCCGGTCCAACAATACTCAGGGCATCTAAGACAGGGGTGGAGTGTTGCAAAAGCTTACCATGGTCATACCGCTTTCGAATCGAACCATTTTAGATCGCCATGCCGTAACTTGGTCAATACCTAGGTGCATTTGAGCCACGACAGTACACAGAGAGGTGCGGCCGTCATCCGTCGCCCATGGGAGATGGGCGATGGCGGATGACGGACAAGCCAGATCTGCGACATTCTGCAGATCCACTTGATCACACATACCTTTGCAAACCCAGCACGAAATTGCCGTGTTTTCATACGACCGGCACTCGGGAACGGAAGTCGGATGGGTCATTTGACCAACGGGCCGATGAACTTTAGTCTCTGATCGGGACAACTGGCACGTTGTGGTACCTTGCCACTCCGAAGGAAAGGGGCATATACCCACGGTGCTATGTATCAATGTCCCTCTCGTACAAATCGCATACCGACGTGGCCTTGAGACAGATGCATAATCTCTGATGTCTCGCCCGAGATGCTGCCCCAGGTATCAGCCGAAACCGTCTGAGATTGCCACTACTGTCAAGCCGACAGAATTTGTGTCTATGAGCGGGGGAAGGTTTGTCTGTTTCTGCGGAATCGAGTCATTTCCTCGTAGCTTTAGTTTGGTGGCTCGCAACCCACCACCTCAGCCACCATTTGTTGCCGCCGAGCTTGGATGCGGTAGTGGATGATGATCTATCCAAAAAGAAACACATCATTTTAACCCGCTAACACATTTTATACCACTTTTGTAAGACAAACCGTGTTTTTAAGTCCTTGTATTTTCACTGTGCCAATACTTCTCTCCGTCCCAGAAGGCAATCAAGCTCATTATACCTATGAATGTCTGAATCAGTTCGCAGATGCAGTAGTTGAAACAGAGAGGCGAGTACATCGCAGCCGATATGTGTTACTTTGAGTAACGTGCTTTCAGGCTCATCGCTGCACGGCCAGCGTCCATATCTCATTGGGCCAATTCTATGACTATCTCAAATGTACTTTTTTATCTGCCTCCCGTCCCGTCCCCACCTTCCCGGGCCTGTATTATTTACAAGTGGATCATCACGGCATTCCATTGTTTTCGTGTATCCAAATTGTGAACAATCTCAACCATACTTCAAATAGAGGCGTCCATGGAGTCCTGTTCCGTTAGACCCATCGTGTCCATCAAGGAACGAACTACCCACACTGAGTCTTGGAACTTTTCCATGGACCAAAGTCCGCGTTCCCCACAGAGCCGGGGAAAGTTCGGCTAATCATCGCTCAGGTCACAACGACTCAGGAATGAATCCAGAAGAGAATTATCATGACTCAATACATGTTGTAAATTTCCGTAGATATTGAGGGATAGGAATCTGGCTGTGAGGGCCATGGACAGGATAGGCGTAATTATTGCAAGTGGTGTATATCATAGTGTAGATGGGTCTTTGGTCGGATTCAGCATTTGGCCTTGGATGCCCTAAAAACAGTGCAATAGATGGAGAAGTGTACTAAGAAATCAGCCCAAAATCAACCCAAATGACTCATAATTCAAATAAGATTCTTTCAAGTAATCCGGGTTATTTATAATTTGATTACTATTAATATTTTACTGCAAATGCACTTGAAATAACGATTCCAACTGTTTTCTCCAACCTCACCCTTGGCTACCCTGCAGGGAACACATCTTAGTCACCGTCCAGAAAGAGAAAAACGTATAGCCGCGATAAGATAAGATAAGACCTAAGCGAGCCGATAAGACTTTGGAATCGCGACAAGCCACACTGAATAGTTTGAGGCCGACCGGATCAAGAACAAAAGCTACGAGTTTGTAAACGGGGATGGTGGACTATTATAACTCTAGTTTTTGGAAAAAGAATACTCTGCCGAGTTACTATAATTTGCCGCAGCTATGGAATGATGGTTTAATACGATTAGATTAAACAGGCTTGGAATCTCATGCTTCCCACTCCTCACCATCAACTCCTTACCTCCTTGAGCTGCGATTCGGAATGGCTGGCGACAGACCGAGTTCCTTTAGGTTTAGGCCGTAGCCAGGACGAGTTTAGCAGGAGTTCTCACGGCAATACACCCCGCATTTGGCATGCGCATCCTATCAATATTTGTCAGCACGTTGCATTAGTGAGGATGATGAAATGGATAAAAATCCGTTGACCATATCAAGCTTGCCCTCGAACTGCAATTTTCATATAGGGAAGAAAAGGAAACTATTCTCAAACAATGGCAACTGCAGTGGTTACCCAGCAGGGACACGTCCTCCATCGGCGCAGATCCTTTTCTATTGCAGATGCTGATGATGGAAACGACGCGGGGCAGCAAACTGGAACAAGAACTTCTCAACAAGCCCTCGAATCCAGCATTCTGGCATGGTTGAGTGTTATTGGTGCTTTCACGTTCACGATGCCTTCATATGGTGAGTTCCGTCGAAGAAGCCATCTCGCAACCAAGTAGCTGATGGAGGCTCAGGCTTTATGAGTGCCGTTGGTACGGTGCAATCCTATCTCCAGCTGAACCAACTCCAAGGCTACTCTGCAAGCGACATAGGGTGGATTTCAGGAATGTATTTGTTCCTGAGCTACTTTTTCAACATCCAAATCGGGCCCATGTGTGATCGTTACGGCCCCGTCACGATTGGCTCCATCGGTGTGCTCTTGACGGTGAGCTCTTTCATCCTTTTGGCGGAATGCAATAGCTACTGGCAATTCATGCTCTGCCTCGGAGTTGTAGGGGCTCTGGGCGGCGCAATAGTTGCTACAGTTGGCATGTCTGTCGTCGCCAAGGTTTTCACTCGTCGGCGAGGAATTGCCATGGGTGTTGCATTCACAGGGTCCTCGGTCGGCTCCATCCTTTTTTCTCTAATGCTGCGGTCGACTTTGCCAAAGTATGGATGGCAGTGGTCTATGAGATTAATGGGATTGGTTATTGCAGGAATAACCGTTCCGGGTCTTCTCTGTTTCTGGCCGTCCCGACGCTTGGTTGTCGACATCTCCATCCGTACACCAGGACGGAATTGCGCAGCCATCCTTGATTTTTCTGCTTTTCGCTCATACCCGTTTTCCCTTGTTTCCATGGGCCAATTCGTGCTCGAGTTCGCCATCTTTGCAATTGCCGGACTGTTGCCAACCATTGCAGTCAGTGTTGGCTTCGCACCTGAAGATGGATTCACATTAATTGCCATTCTTGGAGTGTGTTCTTGCTTTGGTAGAATATTCCCTGGTTTGCTCGGGGACCGAATTGGACCTTTCAATACTATTCTTATCATGATAGTATTGACGCTGGTTTTTATGGGTGTTTTATTCGTTCCTTTTGTCAACACAAGCCTTCCGCTACTCTACGTCTTTTCTGGGCTGTGGGGATTTAGTTCCGGGTCATTTCTTTCTGTTTCTGCAGGTATGTGCCCAGGCCTGATTTGTGGATTTGACTGGTCCTAATTATTTAGTATGTCTAGGAAAGACATGCGAAGATCGGAACTATGGGAGATTCTACGGTTAGTTTTCGTTGCAGGTGCGGTCTCGGATACTAACACACCTTTATTTGTAGGGACCTCGACATTCTTCGTTAGCTTTTCCGTCCTCCTCTCTATACCTTTGGGGGGCCTTATGCTGGACAACATGGGAGCAAAACCTCTAGCAGGATTCTTGACTGGGATTGTTTTTCTGGGTGGCATCTGTTACATTGCGGCGCGTGCACTCATTATTGGGAGATGGGCGTCATTCAAGACGAAAATCTAGCTTGGAATATGGAATAATTTGGCAATGAGAGTTCTTGAATTCTCATGGTTTCTCATTTACGCCAAACAATCCATGTCATGTTTTTCTGTCTCTCATCGACTGGATATTCGCGGCGGGACGACTGCATCCTCCGTAAAATCGGTAGCTGTCTTGCCCCGAGCTACCGCCCCTTCATCTTAACATAGTTAAGGGCCACATTTGGATCGGTAGGATGAATGCCAAGCCCGATAATACCTAGCCCTCATTCAACTTCTCGTCATGTCGGGCTAATCAAAACTGAAACCGCAGTCATCAACGCGCAAGCGCACCCTGCACGCTTGTGATACGTGCCGTGCTCGTAAGGTCAAATGGGACAGCGAGATGCCTTGCGGATTTTGCCGAGAGCATGGCAATTCGTGTGACTACGGCAAAGCCCGGGTTCCTGGTTCCGTCGTGCACATATCCAGATCGCACTCTGATGGAGAGTGATGGACTACTGTTGTCCATGTTAATCAGACCACTGGCTGCTGGCACTGACCCAGTTGGGCGAGGCGAATTGCCTGCGTGGTCATTTAAAAAGATCGTAAAAGAGAAGACGGTGTGTTGCTTTTTTAGCACTAAACTCACTAACATCACGCTAAAAGGCCATAGCCCCCTATTCCCGTTGACACTAAAATCACAGCATATACGGACGTCCATTTCAAAACCTTGTCTCGCCCTAACAACACCACATCCTTGGACACCAAGTGATAAAGTACATGGTTATGGGCGACCAGGGATTGCTCACTAAGTCCGCGATCGCTTTACGGAGTACTGCGCACAGGGTATGCCGGTTTTTTTGATCGCAATTTTATCTCGCTATAATTTAGGGCCCTTTAGTCGCCTGCACTTTATTGGAAGCATCCGTGGTTCTTTGCCGAAGAAAAAGCAAAGTGTGGTTTTTTTTGAGGACAAGATTCTTCAACGTCTTTTGAAATGGTCCTTCGTAACAACAGCATCATTCGAAAATTCGTATTCCCGACCAATACGCCAAGCCAACCAAGATCCACAGTCTCCATAGCAGTCAGCCGCATTCAATAATTCTCCACCAAGCTGAGTTTTTATTAAACCACATCAGGTATCTAAAGACCAGATGCCAAGGGGCGCGAATCAATAAATCTGAAAGCGGTAAGCCCGATCTTATTGCCGAAATGACAGGGTGCGATCGAACAAAGACATGTCTGCTTCAAATGTGCGCTCTTCCCGCTTCCTCTCTCCAGACACACACCCTAATACCAGACCATCTCTTATCATGATTTTTCGTGGAGTTGGCACGGGCCTTGTGGCGCTCGCATTTCTGGCTGTGAGCTCTGAAGCCGGCTTGTGCAGACCTCATACCACTTCATTGAACGCCAACGACCATGGGACAACTTCCTATCCCTCCGCTTCTGTTTCTCCGCCATCTCTCGCTAGTACAGCATTGCTAGAGACAGAAGCCTCTGCTTTGTTATCTGAGTCTAGCACCACAAGCCTGTCCGATGATGCGACCCATACCACAGAAACCACGGTCTCCGTATCCACCAACGACATCTCAACTATCGAGACTATTGCCGTCTCGAGCGACACTACCAAGTCTGAGACAATAGATACTACTACGATCGTGGCAACTGAAGCTACCTCAAATCCGGTTACCTCAACCACTGACC
This sequence comes from Calonectria naviculata, assembly GCA_003031705.1. Classification (NCBI taxonomy): domain Eukaryota; kingdom Fungi; phylum Ascomycota; class Sordariomycetes; order Hypocreales; family Nectriaceae; genus Calonectria; species Calonectria naviculata. Next base: position 60,096 of record NAGG01000587.1, read on the forward strand.
TGACATCTTCGACTACATCATCCGGTATCACCACGTCCGAGCTTGCCTCTACAACCACTTCAGCTGCTGCAATTCCGACACCTCTCACAAACAGTGGCTTCGACGACCTTTCGCTGGGCACCCAGCCCTGGGATCTAGGTGGTGGTGATTCCACAATCGACCAAAGCTTTTATAATGCTGGCATCGCCTCTCTGAAGATTTCTTTTGACACATCCGGTGGAGGTAAATGGGGCGTCGTCAAGCAAGATCTAAACACCGCCGTCCTGGAACCCAACGTTGCTTACTCTTACTCATTCCGATTTTATTCTCCCACAAGAGATGGAGGACCAATTGGTACATGTGAAAGAGTGTACATATCTTGCTATTACGGAAGTTCAATCAATGTTGGGTACAAGCAGCTCACATTTGTCGAATACTACAATTCATGGTATCAGGCATCAACTACTTGTCAATTCTCAAAGGCCCAGATTGACACCGGGCGAGTCTGGATTGCCATTGGTTACTACGCTTCTTACGGAGGCGGAGCATGCTGGCTAGATACAGTGAAGTTTGAGAAGCCACAGATTGCATAATAGACAGGGGTAGACGAGTGGTGTTGTTTTAGTTCTACTTATCCTTTGACCCAACTGATCCTGCCGCCATAGACTTATTTTTAAATAGACACCATGAAAACGCACGACATGATCCGACTCACGCTCGTAGATGGGAAGCAGATAGAAAAACAAGACAGTCTGTGAAATGGTGACACTGTTTAGAATTGTCCCGAGCAGCAACAAATAACAATGTGGAAATCAATGCACATGCAAACAAAAAAGTTGCAGTGACTCATTGTTATGGTTTTTCAGCTTGTATGCTGGCTGCCAGTCGTCAAACACAACCACGCGTTTTGAACTGTTTTCTGTTCATTCAGGTTCCACCCTAACTTCTATCTTCTGGCATTCACAATAACCGCTTGTACCAACCTCATCATGGATCTTTTCTTCGGATCGACCTTCGTGATGGGAGAAAAGGATCTCGAGACTCCCATTTGTCCTCCCCCATGTGAGTGCGGGGACTGTCAGAACAGCTTCTACGCAGTCTCGGAACAACACGATTCCCTGCATTCGTACCACCGCAGGCACGATGATACAGAGGCGGAGCTTATTGTATCATCTACTCTCAACAAGATGCGCGATATAAATCATTTGCTGACTCAACGTCTTGCCACTTCCGCCGATCTCTTGATGAGCAGGTGGAAGGAGCTAAGTCAAACAGGGCGTGAGGCTCTGCTGAAGAAAGTCGCTCCCGACCTTGACGATGACGGACAATGGATTCTTCCGGAAGATGCCTACGAGCACAAAGGGAAGGCTGTCCACATGAGAAGTTTGAAGAAGAGAAACAGGATCTTCCTTCCTTGGTTGAATGTCGACGTCCTCAAGACAAGCCCGGCGGTTCTTTTCAATCTTCTTCATTACAGAACGGCATACGGTCCCGAAGACTGGGCAGAATTCGATTCTAAACAGCTGGAGCCTGCTTGGGCAAAGGGCTGGTTCAACGTCGAATACTCGCGCAAATGTGTTGTCATGCGTGGGCCAAGATACGGACAACTGGTCGATTGGGAGAAGGACGCAGCTCACAGAGCCGAAATCATGGGCTTTCCACGGGCTCTCTTGGTGCTCGAAGCACAAGCTCATCTCAGCGAAACTCTCTACAACGTTGTGGTGGAGATTCTAGGCGGCGTCGACATTACGCAGCCGGCACGAACAGAGGCGTGGAGAGCACTAACAGAGAATGCCGCCTTTAAGGAACCAGGAGAGGTGGAGTTTTGGTCACCCCATACGAACCAACCTTTTTCAGCACAACCGTGTTTCGACACCGAGCACCTCATTTCTCTGGCTAGAGGCCGACTCCAAGAAACAGAAGACCACCTCTGGCATCTGCAGCGCGATGCCACATACATGAGACGACACGTCAATATTCTTCGAGAGCTTGTCAAGACAGCCTCGGGTCCACCAAAGGACAGCTTTGTTGCGCAACACATCAGTTATGAGGCGAAGAATCACCACTGGTGGCGTTGGATCGACATCGAGTGCAGACACGTGGATGACACTCGAAAGAAATTTGGCGACAACGTGCACTCCGCCCAACATTTGCCGGCGCAGTACGAACAAGCTCTCGGTGACTTGGAAATGTTCCTCACCAACCAGGTGCTTTACAGGATCATGTACATTCGGGAACTTTTGCCATTTGTTCCACAGCTTCAGGACCGCTTCGCCCTTGCACGAAAATCTGACCTCACAGAGGCCACCGCTCGATGCAAACTGGACACAGACAATGTGCGGGGTCTTATGGAGAAGGACCCTCTGTATTTGTGTCTGGATCAATTAACTGAGACGCCTTACAACTACAGCGAGTATAACCACGCAAAGCTTGATCACGTCATGCTCTTCGATTTCTTGCAACACCATTTCTCAAAAAGACCGGACGACAAGACAAGGCTTGAGGAACCCACTTACCAGATCCTCTCGGATCTCTCGACCTGTCACGAAATGCTTGTTGCCGTGCGTCTGCATAGACCACAGACTGCAAAAAGAGTGGTGAGTGAAGCCCTGGAGACTGAGGTCATGGAACCATGGAGACGGGTACAGTCTGGGTATCACACGCTAGACAAACAGGTATACCAAGAAACTCTCCGACATATCGGGGCCCCTCTCGTGAAACGTTTCAGCATGCCCCCAGGCGGCCATCGACTTGCGGCACGACTTGCAGACTTTGATGTCATTGAGGAATTCTGGAAGTCCATGAGAAACCAGGTCAGGCTGGAGTTTGATGCCTCGGCCATTGGCCTGCCAGAAGTGAACAGCTTGCTGAAAGTTATTTCCGCAAATCTGAGCCCGGCGTATTCGAAAACCAAGAAACGCGAGGAGGAAGCGCTCCTCGCAGCTTTGAACACTGCGCCCAACCGACCTCCTCCTCCTGTCCATAATTTCGATGGTGCCAGGTCCGGACCGAAAATGGAACCTAACGTCCCACGTCGACAAAACATGAAAACGCGAAAAGATGCACATGACCCTGTTGGCGATTCAGTATTGATCGAAAGGGAACCCGAAGGGCAAGACACTTGCGTTGAGCCAGCTGTGACTACTACTGTCAAAGTCACCAGGCAATCGCTTGAACTCTTTTGGCTCATGTTCCCTGAGAAGGATGAGGCTGGAAAAGATCTGCCGTGGGACAGTTTTGTTCATGCCATGGTGGATGCTGGATTCACCGCTACGAGCATCGGTGGGTCGGCTGTCTCATTCAGGAAGTTTTCAGGCGTCGATGGCGAGATTGTGTTTCACAAGCCGCATCTAGTTCCCAAGATTCATTACATCATGCTCCGCGTCATGGGGAAGAGAATTGCTAAACACTTTGGGTGGAACAGGGAGACATTTGTTTTGCGTGATGATGTTGTGGAGGAATGAGGGTCTCGGAAGGGAGAGACGCTCTTGTCCGGGCCGGCCAGATGGATACCGTAGACATCTCAGTGATTCAGTTGACAAGGAACGAAGTTTTGTGTGATCCCCGCTGTTTCTTCCCTCTCGAGTTAATGTGTTTCTTGTCCTTGGGCTCCACCGCCATTCCGGCCGGCACGGATCGATCGCCAACCGGAACACTATCTCATGTGTTGGCGCCAAGGCCACGCACTGGAGAATATGCTAAAGCTGATGTGTGAGATTCCCGTGCATGTGTGCGATAATCCTTTCCGCATGAGTTATTACATTATTCGCCTTCGACAAAATAATGCGGAGAACATGACGGTGGCGCACCTGGAATGCGGATCATCACAAAAAAGGCCTCAACCATGCAGCAGCGGCGTCTTGGCTGGCAACTGTTTGCTCCACGACGTGCTAAATGGCGCGCAAATTAGACTAGCTCGACAAAATGGTTGGATTATGAGATCCATCTACACAGCTCGATCGAGCCGTCGTTCCAAGAGTTGATATTTCATCACGAGAATAATTAGAACGAATACGGAGCAAGGGTATTCTCTTGTTTTATCTTTAAAGTTTTATAAATTAAACTTATCCGTACTCGGGCACTTAAGGTTCATACCATCTGTACGGTCCGACCTGTTGGCTGATCACTTCGAGTCAGCATCTCCCTTCAATGGTGGTTAGTGCAACGCTAGTTTCAAATCTCCGCAAATAGTTTTCACTCTCGTCATCTTCAGATGTGAATTAAACCTGTAGTTCCTTGGTGCGTCATCCGGCAGGGACTACCTGGAAAGATGGATTGACATGGACAGCACAACGTTGGAAAGACACATGTACTCTCTCTACCACGCCAATGAACATCATTTACGTGTCACAAGTTTTAGAGGAAAACCCCATTCGGGCAAGTTTGTAACTGTTGATTTAAAATTTAGGTACCTTTGGTTGTGCTAGAGGCTTAGAGTGGCTCCCTATATAATCACGATCTTGCATTATTATAATGTATTTTTAGATATATAATTCTTA
>NAGG01000589.1:0-16703 GCA_003031705.1 Calonectria naviculata
TAATTAAATTATTATTAATTAATATATCTAATTAATTAATTTATTATCTATTATAATATATTTTTTATTATTACTTAGATCAATATATCTAATCCCACCTATAAATATAAACCCTATAGCAATATAATATTATCTTATCCCTTAGCTACTAGAGCTACCCACGCTGCTCATCAGCTACCTAACAAGATTCCGCTATACCTGGTTTACCTTGCAGGTCCAGACCAGACCATTACAGGAGATAATATTCCAGTAGGAGTCACTGAAGGCGAACAGCCTGCGATATCGATGGATTCCGAACGCTTTCCAGTACCTGCAGAACAAACACCCGCCAGCTTGAGTCACCCGACAACGAGATCGCCGAGTTTTTGGGACAACCTGTCCAGGATCCCTCTAACTGGACGCGCCCTTCGACAATTTCATCAGAGACATGAATCAGCACTTGAAGATGAACAACCAAGCCCTCATATAGCTACTGGTCAATTCCTATCCAGCAAGGAAATTCTTGACGGATTGTCATCTAATCAACTCAAAGATCTGAAGCGGTTTTCGCGTACTGGTGGCGCAAACTTGGTCAATATTAGAGGAGTATGCATGACTCGTTGACCTTAAAGTAGATACACTAATCGCTTAACAGTTCCTAGCCCTTGAGCTTACACCTGATCGCGGCATGGCACCAACTCCATTTGTCCCCAAGAACTCCTTGGCAGGCACCCCGGCCGTTTCGTACTCGCACCCGACTACGAAAGCTAGTACCAGGTCGAGGTCAACGAGGCCTTATGACGCCGCATTTGGCCAACACCTCAAAGACCATGGCATTATCTATTCTACTGCACTCCCGGGCGATCCACTCAACGCTGCCAATGACGTAGAAATTCGACAGATTCTTCGCAAGCGAAGAGATTCACTTTCACTGGACAATTTCTCGAAAAAGGACTTTGTCGAGTTTCGAGAACTCATCATGGCTGCAAATGAGGAAGCGAAATTCTGCAGATCAATTCTGCCGGTTCTCGAGGGGACCATGGGAGATGCTAAAAGCTATGCATATGACAATCTTTTTACGAACCTTGGGCCTTTGACAGATGGAACAATCTCCGCGGCCAAGCCTGATCATTATTACGGCGCAATACCGGAACAGATTAACCTAAACGTACGGCAGGATCTAGATAAACACATTGTCCCATCTACCAACAAGGGGCTTCCTGCTGCCCCCAACTTTTTCTTTGAAGCCAAGGGAGGCGAGGGGAGAAGCAGGGTTTGTCGAAATCAGATAATTTATGACATGGCCTTGGGAGCGCGCGGGCAGCATAATCTCCAATCATACCAGCAGCCCAATCTTACATTCGACAACAAAGCCTACGCAATGGGGTCAACCTACGTGGATGGGATGCTAAAAGTATACTACTGCCACCCAGTTCCTCCAGCTAATGGGAGACAAGGGCCTGGATATATCATCACGGAGATCATGCTCTGCGCGCTGGCAAGTGATTACTTAAACTGTGTCCAGGGGCTCACGGCATACCGGAATGCTCGAGATTGGTCGAAGGAGCAAAGAGATAAATCTATTGCCCTGGCAAATGCTAAATCGGATTCACATGCCTCCAATCCCCAGGATTTCCCACCTTCCAATACCCAACGAGATGGGCAAATAGCGAAAGAGGAAGGGCCATCGCCTCGCGAGCAGACATTAGCCGGCAACGCTCCAAAATCTTCTATACAGCCCTTATCCAAGGAACTACCTCCGCGCAAGCGTCAACGCACATGTGCCAAGAAATTTCGGCGACATAGCACAGCATGAATTTAAGGAGTGATAACTGGCTTCAATAAGACACTGGAAATCCCCACAATTGTACCAAATACTAATGGGTAGGTCAAGATATTACAGTGTTGCTTTGTCTGATGTATGGCTAGCACCTTATTGACCTCCAACGCCCACGAGATCTTGTTACATTTGTTGTTTCTAAAAATGGGCTAGACCTGGTAGAATCAAGCAACAAATGTCCCGCTTCAGCATGGCACTTTGTAGCTACTGTTGGCGTACCGTGTTTTTGAGTTTCCACGCGTAAAGGCGTAAAGCGATCAGCAATACAGGCAACATAATTTGGCCTTTAACCGTGGCCGTGAATCACCAACTTCCATTGCTTCGCTCGGAAGTCTTGCACGGCCATTCAGGTCACGCTATAGGCAGCCACACTAGCTTAGCAGGAATTCACACAATCTATTCAAGTACTCTCACGGCAAACTTTTTCTTGTTTGCTTTACTCTCCAAAAGCAACGAGTTGTCAAGTCTGTGATTCACTGTCAGAACCAAAGTGGCCTGCTACCGCACTAAAAGAGCCAGCCTGCTCTTTCCGCTTTTCAACTTTTCTTCTCATCACCTCCTTTTTCTATTTGGTCGGATATCTCAGACCGCCCAATTTGTCTTTAATCCACCCGACCCTTTTTGTCCGACTTCAATAAACATGAAGTTTCTCGCTCTTCTTGGCCTTTTGTCTGGGGTGGCTCTCTCCTCCCCGGCTCTGCCCTCCCCGGTTCAACCCTCCGCTCGATCAGTCGAGACCATTTTCTACGCCCATTCCGACGGATACTCCGTCAAGAAGGATGAAACTACCGCAAACGATTTCAAACAGGATGGATGCAAGGACATCATTTTCTTTTTCGCCCGCGGCTCCATGGAGCCTGGCAACATGGTACGTCTCTTGACCAATCTTTTGCCATCCATCTTCAAGATTCTGTCTGACCCTTATAGGGTGCGATCATCGGCCCAGCTCTTGCGGAAGATTTGAAGAAACGATTCCCTGGTAAGGTCGCCGTCCAAGGTGTTGACTATCCCGCCTTTCTTGCCACGAACTTGCGACCTGGCGGTGCCGACCCTGATGGTGTCCGGGAGCTTCTTCGTCTCATCTTTTCTGCCGTTTCAGACTGCCCTAACTCTATGATTGTCTCAGGAGGATACTCGTAAGTATACAACCGATCAGAATATTCTTTCTTGCTAACCCATCACTCAGTCAAGGCGCCGCTCTGAACCACCGTGCCCTCGAGATCCTCCCGAAGTCGACCGCCCGGCGCATTGGCGGCGTCGTTTTGCTTGGCGACACTCAGAACCGACCAGACAAAGGCCGCATCCCTCACTTCCCCGTCAAGAAGGTCAAGATTTATTGCGCCAATCATCCGCGCGACGAAGTCTGTGATGGAAACCTGAAGGCAGCCACCAGTGCACCTCATCTGTCCTACGGTCGCTACGCTGGAAAGGCGGCTGGCTTTCTGGCTGCCAAGATTCGCAAAATGCAGTCAGCCTGAGCCGAAATGACGAGGCCTTTCATTTGCAACCCAGATATTCACCAATCAGAACGTATGGGAGAGTGGGACACTGTTCATCATATGATGCACAAGATCAACGAGGGAGTTACGATAGTCTCGTAGTCAGTGGCTACATAGTAATGAACCCTTTCACACTTTGCGCTTTTTCATGATCAACATTTCCAATAAACCTTTTTAATTCTGAATGCTGTAATCTCGACATTATTACCCCCAGATGCGACGATAAATCTCAAAAGTTAAACTGTAATTATTTTATTCATATTGCTTCAAGGATTCCTTGGGTACGGGCTCCCCCGTTTGAAGCTTCGTCCTTCGTGCAGAGCTGCTTCCAGTTCATTCACACGCCAACGACGGCCATCTGAAATAGTGTGCGCAGCGCTCCTCTTAAGATGTGCCCGCAACTTTGCGCGCGTTGAGAAACGCTCCCTCCTTTCACAGGATAGCGGACAAGAGTACTCCACGTCCAGCGCAAACTCCTCCCACCGTTCCGTTTTTGCCCGCTCCCGCCGAATGTCAACAGCCTGTTTAGCGATGGCCTCAATCCATTTTCGCACTTGAGGCTTATCAAGATAGAGGTTTGTCTTTTCTCTGATCTCTTTCATTGTAGTTTTCCCTGTACCTGCAGGCCGCCAATCATCGAGGCGTATTGTAGACAGATCTCCGTCAACATTGAGCCTGTACATATTCTCAAGACCAATAGCCCTGCAATGAGACACCCATCCCCTGGTTCCCATCTGTCCCTCACAATCTACCATGGTATCTTTCCAATGACGAAACATTTCGCGATATTTCCTGTAGCCTTGCTTCCGTCTAACATCGTCTGCGTATGAAGCATCTCTATCTAGCAAGGCAAAATCTCTGCTACTCAGCTCCGTCTGCGGAGGTCCATATTTACACCTTTTCAGTCCAGTTCCTATACTGACAAAGAAAGCCGGGACAATATTGTGAAGCTCGTGAACTTCCTGCAAAGCTAGAAGTGATGGATTGTTGGCTGCCATCCCGCCATCCAAGAACTTTTTGCCCTTGATTTTGATACTCTCGAAATATCTTGGGGCTGCAGTTGTAGCTCGTGCAACCTCCCAAATGGCGTCTTGATGGGCAGGCCCGGGATTTGAAACACACCATTGGCTGATATCACTCGGATCGTCAGGGTCAATGGGAGCTGGGTCATTATCGTAGGTTCGCCACTGGAAGTGCTTTGACACATCACCTCCCTTGTTGATGTTGTAAGAGAAACCGATGCTGGTATTGGTTTGTAAGCGTCAAGAAGTCCCCAGATGACAAAAGTTGGGGCTACTCACGTTCTAGTTCGATCTTCGCGATATTTGAAGGGTTCAGTGTGCGCGTCATGTGCTGATGCACTAGGCCGATCTCGTTGGAGGCTATCGAAAATGGTCTTTTTGAACGCCAATCGGGTTTTTCGGCATGAATACTTTGCTCGGGGATACCAAAACACCGAGGTCTCATGAAACCATCTTGGCTTTCCAAAGACGGCATTTCCAAACTCTGCATATTGATCTAGAGCCTCGTCGACAGTCATACGCAATCTCCCGAGCATAATGCTGCTGAGGCTAGCAAAGTGTGTAAGCCATGATGGATATGCACGATGGAAGACAACACCTACCCTCCGGTGGAAGTCCCAGCTACGTAGTCAAAGTAATGGCAGGGTAGAAAACTGTCAACCCTGTCGCTGTTGCGTTCAGCTCCACTCCTAGTAGGGTTGTCCCATTCATCTCCCATCCAAGGATAGAAACTGCTCGCTGGCACGGGGTGTTCCTCGTGCTGAGTCTCTAGTTCTCTAATCTTGACCATTATTTGTTTCAGGATCAAAAGACTCGAGTATCCGCGAATCCCTCCTCCATCTAAATCTGTCAGCGATGCATACCAAGGGGGCAACTCAAGTATATGCGTTCGCACCGAATGATAGTACTGTCTTCTGGGCCCATGGACCATCTTCATCGGCAATATCCTGATGAGTCCGCAGGGGAGCAGGTGTTTGGACGCCAACACTGCTTGCCGATCGAGACTCGGGCTCAGGGACGAGCTCTTGGTTGGGCTCTGAAATAGCTGCCATGTCTGAAAGGGTAGCCTCCAAAAATTAAACGATTGTTTTCTGATATAGATAGGTAGCACAACTCGGAGTGAATGCCAAAGAAGGAAGGTACAGATTTGTCACTGTCAAAAACAAAAGGGAAATCAAGGCAGAAACTAAGGTCAAATCACCGCAAATTGGGAGTTTCATATACTCCTGAAAACAAACGAGGCGCCCAGCACCAAGGGACAAATCTTCGTCAGTATCCCCAACTTTGGTTGGAGGCAGCCAACCATCAGAATGTTCGTGCTGACCTCCCTAAGGCCGGATGCATATATCTATTGGTGTCTATTGGTCTATATTAACTGAGGCTTGAACACGGTCATAAATTCCTGCGAGGCTATGACGTGGTGGTTGCGCCTCCAACACCTACTCCTGCGGGATTTTATTTTTCATAATTCACTATCGTGCAGGTTTCTCAAGGGGCTTGTGCGGTTTGTGCGGAATATAATTCTTAAAGACTGTTTTTGATCCTCTCTTGAAATATACGACGCCCAAATTCATACCTCGTTGCGTCCTCTAACGCGCCCGTGGGTATGAGGACGTCGTCACTGGCACCATTAATTTTGGTGTCTGCCTGCTTCAGGCGCAATACGACACGAACCCATAGTCTTTCAGCTCGAATCAGTAGGTCACCATCTTCTAGCGCACCATTTTGAGGTATTGGATTGCTCTTATTGGTAGCCTGCTGGATTTCAACTCGGTCACCTCCAGCTTTGTCCATTTTGGGATGTGTCATGCCTCCAAGAATGTCATGCGACGACACCATTAAGTAGGGCTAGTCTGACAAGTTTTGGTGCATGAGTGATATCTCAGCCTCTGCCCTTCCTCCTCTGGAGGTGGATGACATGCCTTATTACATTTTCGTCAGAGTGTGCACTAAGCCTGGCGCCGACATTGTCATTCAAGGTAGGATTACCATGATGCAAATACAGTGGTTGTATGATAAAATGCTGCTTTCATGGGCAAAGCATGCATATGTTACTTATCACGTGCTGAGCCTTCAACATTGCTGGGTCGGTCAATCGTACGGCACATGGACAATTGAATTGTTCCTCATGCAATGAGATTTCTGTCTAAGTGCTGTTACTTTGAATTATACCTCAGCTATACAGCTAGTATTATCTATTCTGGGTACCAGAATTCCTCCCCAACATCTCAAAAAGCAATCTCATTTCAAGAATAGATATTGCAGATACAGTCCCTACCAAATCACAGGCAAAGACGGGCACAACATCACAAAGTCACTCGCTAACTAACTAATATAAACGATTTACAATGAAGTAAAGAAAAATGGGAATAATATAAATTCCTTCAGAACTCTTCTGCCATGTGAATGGCTTTGGTCGCCCTTTCTATAATGTTCGTGCATCCAGCTCTAGCATGGGATTGAGATTTCCTCCCCCAGTGTTCACGATGTAAAGATCAGATCCAGGCCGGAGGTATCGTTTGAGATTGTATCGGACTCCGAGGCTTCGAAAATGGACCGTTCCGATGTATTTGTTCTGTTCCCTTCCCGGCTCGCATCCTGGGCGGGCCAGCCAGACTGGGACGCTGTTCTTGAACCGCGGGATTTCGATTTTTTGGTATCGTTTGCCTGTGGAGCACATGGTTAGCTTCTTGGAACACTCCTTTCAGACCTAGATATAGCGATAGCAATCACACATTCTCACCTTCAATATCAGCGAGATCCAAAAACTGGAGTTTTGCTGATCTAGCATCCAGAACGGCAACACTCGTATTTTGCTGAGACATATTTGCCTCGAGTATTCCAAATTGCAAGCGTGGTTTTCGTCGTTGTTCTATCTCAGCTAGCCGACAAGAGAAGAATTGAGCGTAATATTGTCGACGAGGATGGGAGGGGAACACACCGCTACAAAAGAAATCAGCCGCAGCTTGACATTTCCATCTGAACTTGCACACTATTGAATGGGTGGCGTTTTCATTGGGTCATTCGGCGAATGCGCCTTGCTCAGACCGCCCCCAAAGCTAATCAGCCCCTATCAATACCTGACACATCATTTCTTCTGTTGTGGTGTGCTCGAGTGGCGGGCGGGGTTGTCTCATGACGCAGCTGGGCGTTTTCAACAGCGTTTGGTTGACCTTATTATTGGCCACATCCCCATGGCGCCAGGTAATTGCACATTTCCGGCGATCAGGCTCCGCAAGTTGGGCTGGACAGGAGTCTCCTGTTTTTCAGCACATAGCAAATATGTTTCATTTTGGTATTAATCAGATGTATCGATAGGTGCAGGAGCAATTCATTCACTGTTTCTGGGCTCCTGGCCTGACCTCAACTGAAGGTCTTTTTACTCGGCGAGGGTGTCGACTGTCTTGTGCAAGGCGCGTAACCGCGGGGCCTATAAGCTGCATATTACCTCATACATTACCACCGAGGTGAATTTCACCATTATTTTGTCTTCCTGTTGCTTTCGAATATCTTTTATTTCATGCTTTAGCTGCTCGAGCGGCGAACATTCCGCCTCGGGCACAGCCTAGTACGGTTGGGGACTGGAGCATTTTAGTGGGTCCGCAAACGGCTTATCATTGGCCATCTTGCAAACAGTCATGTGGCGGTGGCGGTGAATAGCATGAGGTAATCCTCAATTCTGACACACTATTGGCCCAATGAGCCACACTTGTCCCGCCACGATTTCTGTAGGGTAAGGATGAAAACATTGTCAAAATCCAGGAATAGAGGACAAAAGAAGAAACGAGGTAGAAAGAGACGTAGGAAATAATTAAACTGAGAATACTATCATCCTGGTCTCAGTATATCAGGGCTCTTTTCCATTTACAAAGTAGTAGTAGGTGATTTACTTGAGTGAATTGGGAACAAGCAAAAGCAAACTTGGATACTTCCATCGAATACCAAATGAAATGCTTTTGTGTTTTTGGCGATAATCTAATCCAACTGTATATTTCTACAAAAGTATCTAGGCCATGACTAATAAGTATTCTGCCTACTTTTACAAGAGTTGTCTTGAGAATCCAAGAACAAAGCCATCGGATAACGAGTGACCCACGTGTTCAGAAATTCACAAATTCTCCAGGTATGATTGAATAGTGATACCAAAAGTAGTTGAAGAATACATACTTGCGGACCATTACCTATATTGCGATCTTGACGATTTCACTGAATCATGAAATTTCAAAAAGAACGCAAAAAGGAAATCCATCTGCCAATAGCAGGTTAAAATGCGTGATCTGGGAATCGAACCCAGGGCTCCCCGACGTTGCTCGGATGGCAACGGAGAATTTTACCACTAAACCAATCACGCTTTGATGGGTGGTAGGTTGCTTAAATCTTACCAAGAGACTTTTGGCAGACCTGTCCCAACTTTTCGTCACTACTTGTGACTTTACTGGATAACTAGCAACCAAAGCTGAATCAAAACTCACGCAGTCGGGTCTCTAGTATCAATACAAGAACGTATACGATCCCGTAAAACTGAATCAAACACTTTCTGGAAGTTTAATCCGGTGCATACAAAACAAAATTCATATTTTCATGACTTTCTGGGAACGAACCTATAATGCTTTGCTACTCGCCATCTTCATCCCTTAAATATATTGAACCAAACTCCTTTTCAATCTTATTAAATTCGGTCCCGGGCAGCATAACCCCCTTCAGCCGATCCTCAACGCTCTCCTTTTCAGTCCAATCAAACAATCTCCGACTGATCCTATAGTCTAAAGTCTTTGCTGTATTCAGTTTGTCAAAGACTGGAGTTGGAAAGATCCTCCAAGAGTCCCAAAAAACATATCCTAATTCTCGTATCAAGCAGAACGAAACTTGATTTGTTATAGGTAGGATAGTTTCACGAGATGAGGGTCTAAAATTGGAATAGCCATAGTTTGGATATAACGAATTGTCGTCATATTTAGATTGTTGAGGCTGACTATTGGTTTGGGATGCATGAAATAGTGCCTGTGGAAGAAACTCACGCTCTCGTGGACTATTGAGTTGGATGAATTTCATCCGGGCTACTTTGTTCGAATGGATGAAATGAGAAATATATTCAAGGCCCAAGCAGGTCATAAAACCGATGGCATCTGTCATTGATCTCCGGTAAAAACGATCAAATAAGGCAAGATCGGTGAGGTCCAAGCAGTCAAAAAATCTCTGGCTATTGCTGCCATGACCAGCACTGGATGTTTGTGAGGAAATTGACTCTTGGTCTTGTTTGGAAGTTGGTAATTGAATGCCTGGAGCTTGAAGAACTGCTTGAACCATATCATCCTCTATTTCAACGATAAATTCCCCAATAGTAGATGAAAAGTACTGATGTACGCAGCATAATTCCTCAATTTCCCAGGGTGCCAAATGAGATAGGAACATGTCATCTTGTATATAAGCTGGATATGATTCTGGCCGAATATGTTGGCTGTCGGGGGGGAAAGCTTGGGAATATAGTTCGAATCTCAAGAAGGCTCTTTGAATTCGGACCCTCTCGTTAATGGATAACGGGGCGGGAACTGATATTCGGAGGTGTTGAGTTGAGTTGTGCACTTTCTGATCAAACATTTCAAATCCAAGCATGGCCTTTTTGAAAAAGCCATCGACTGTATTTGCAAGATGTCTATTTAGACGACAGATTTGGACTAGGTCGGATTTGGAAGTAGGAAGTTTAAATGGGATAGAATTATCAAAGTACTCATCCAGAACCAATCGCAGCTGTGCAATTCTCTCCCATCTGGGACCAATTTTCGGAATGCGGAGAATAGCAACAAGATGACGAATAGTCTCAATGGGAACTGAGTTCTTGATACTGGACGCGAGGAAGATTTGTGGGGTTTTAACAAAGAGTTGAAAACAGGCAGGTGATGCCGAGATAAGTTGATAAAGCTCATGAGGCGAACCTGTGGCTTGTAAAATGAGAGCGCGCAACTCTGGAGGTAATGACTCGAACGAAGGGGCCATGGCCAAGGATTTGAAGGTTGCCGCAAAGAGAAGTTGGACGGGGAATGAGGGGCGAGGGAGGGTTAGAATGTGAATAGTGAGATTGCATGGGGTGATTGGAGTCATCATCGATGCCTGAGGCCGCTATTTGGCAAGTGGAGATGATACCCATGGGGTCAGAGGCAGACTGGATGTATAGTCACGGTTCCAATATCCAGATACTGTCTGCAGATTTGCATACTGGATGGTATTAAGAGGCCTCCTCTTCCCTATTCGTCCTCTAGGAGCGACACATCGTGATGCAACCCATCAACTGCATATTGTATCTATATTTTTGGTCGTGCTTCTAGGCCGTCAGAGTTTCACGATCTGACGAGTACGGGCTGGGTTAAATCAAGAGTGCATACCGCAGACGATAAGGCAGATTGAAGAAATGGGCTATGTAAGGCAATGGGGCTAAGTGCATGCATACAAGTGCGCCATAACACACCACCAACTTTGAACAGAACCTAGCCAGTTCAACCGCATCACTCAGCCTGGCAATATGAATAGAAAGCCCCCCTGTCCCATGTAAAAACACATCCTATTTATTATATCTGAAATTTTCATATTTCTTTTTCCATTAAAAATGCCCCCTGCAGTGTACGACATTGAACGCGAAGCTGGCCTTGGCGCCCAGGCCCTTTCGTATATCACTGAAAATGCACAAAGCATAAGCAACCGAGCCGGTCATGGCTGTTTCCTCTGCCTAGAGAGTCCGACACAGGGACAATATGCTGTCCTGGTGCCATGTCGGCGACCAACCAAAGTTAAACAAATGTGCGGACTCTTTTTGGGGGAATCTGGAGACGATCCAAAACCGATATATGAGAGGACAGAGCCCTGGGATACTGCTTACGAGTCGGACTCCGATATCTACCAGAGATTGGTGGATACATGCTACCAGTATCTAGGCTGGTGGAAGATTTGGCTGCCCTATTACGGCGTTACTCAAGTAACAGAGGTAAATGTACGGTTGAAGGCAATTTGTAGGTGGATAGTGCTCACGTTGTTGTAAATAAAGTTTCAATTCACCGGCATTGTCGAACCTGATGGCAGCTATCCTATCCGGATGGATCCAGTGGACCTCACACAAGTTTATGAAGAGTGTGAGAAGGCTATACAGAGATATCCGACTGGCCTAGAATTTGATTTAGCCCGGGAAACTGGTGATGTATGCTTGAGCGACGATGACCATAGTCATGAATGCCTCATTGGCATGGAAGAGTGGTCCAAACCCTGCACCATGATCGAGGCGTATAAAGCAACACAGCGCCGAAGTCGTCTTCCATTCTTGTCGTTATTCACAGACTGCGCCCGGGACCCTGCAAGAGCTAACGGGCTGAATACCTTGGAAGGTATGGCGCAAGACACCTGCATCTATGAAACAAGGTATATCCTCCATTTCATCTCTGCTTCTCAACTTCCATTATCCCATGTAACAATATAATAGCAGTGTCCGTATTCTGACTTTCGTAGGGGATTCAAAAAGGTCGCGCTACCTGTTCTGGGTAAAAGATTCTATGGCACAACTCAGATGAGAGGTCTACAATTTGCCTTAGGCTTCCAAAAAGATAGAATGAGGATAGAATTGCCATTTAGAATCTCTTGCGTTTGGTTCGGCATTGCCGTTATTTGGGTTTGCCTAGCCCTGTGGAAGGCCGTGGGAGGAGATTGGAGTGTCGCACTTGGATTCGCACAAGTTGTTGCAGCGTCCGTTGCTATCATAATTTCCTCTATCTAGCAGAGCTGGCCTTGTAGTAGCAGGCGGTCATGGGGCGGGTCTATATCCGAGTTAAATCACAGTATGTCTGGTAGTGTTATGTTGGATCAATTCATCGACGAGTATTTGATTTATTCTATTATTGAGAAGGAAAACATCTAATAAGAAAAAAAAGACAATTGTTGCTCAACGTTTAAAGAAGAAGACAGTCCAAACAATGAATAACCGTACCTACCTTTGACAGTGGCTAAAATGGGTTGACTCAACGGGTTCCTAGGAATTCCATGCCGCCTCGCCACCTACATACAAAAATCCCCGTCACGATAATATGCTCTCGCCGGGAACCTCCCATGTTTCAGTGACTGCTCTCCAGTACCTCTCTCCATCCATTCGGCTGTGTCCAACATGAGTGCCCCCCTCAAACAATTCAGATCTCACCCTCATGCCCAACTTGGCAGCTTCTGTTGCGTGTGCCCCAACGTCTTCCCAGGCTACTGACTTGTCGTTCGTTCCATAGATGTATGTGCGCCGCTTCTCTTGCTCCAAAAAGCTCTTCGAGTTGAGTGTCTCAGCATTCACATTTTCCGGCCACCCGTATCCGCTTGGAATATAAAACATCCAAAAGAAGCCGATGATCAAATGGCTGAATACCAAAGCCCAAGCAGGAAGCAAGAAGCTGATGGTGTGATGTGTTCTGCTCCAACTTCCGTAGCCTGGGCAGGAGTCCAAGACTGTCACATGGCGTGGGATGCGCTCCGAGCCCACGTCGGCGGATAAGAGCTTCCACAATCTCACAGCGGTGCTGGCGCCGCCGTTTGAGAACACATGCACCAACATCGTGGCTTCTTTGGTTGCGCGTTCTTCATTCTCGGCGATCAGTTCCTTTAGAACAGGCATCGCTGGCATCAACGACCTTTTTCTGAAAGGCTGAAAACAAAACTGAGAGAATGAGCATCTGATAAGAAGAATCTTTGATGAAGGGAATATTTCGCGGTGGCGTTGGACATATTTGGCGATGTGAGTGTCGCTGGCGCCCGTCCAGGACAGCAGAAGAATAAGCCGGGGGGCAGGCGGGTGGGTTGAACTTTGGACCAATTCGGCAGACGATTCAGGGTCAAAATATGAGATGCTAGAATTTAATGCCTTCATAAACCCGAGAGGTGCAGGCTTTTTGGTTCGCGGGGTGCCGTTTTCTGCCATTGTGGTATACTTCCGTTGATGAGATTGCTGGAGCTCTCAGGTGTGAGTAGTAGGAAATGTCTGAGGATTGGTTTGAAATGAGTTGAGGGGTGCGGTATACATAGCATTTAATATTTATACTCGTGATTAATTGTCTTAGGCTCCGTCTGTGCGACATGTTTCTTGATGTGTAATCCGGAGCGGGAACGGGGCCGGAGATGAGGACGGAGCCGGAGTCGGTTAAATTATCAGGCCCAGCACAGAAGAACACCCTGTAGCCAATGGCACGTGGCGGATTCCTTAGGCACAATTATTAGCCTTGATAAGATCCCGCTTACGCCTCTCTCTACAGCATAGCAACGAACCAACCTCCATCTACCACGTGCGTGCGTCATCACTTTCCATTCAACACGCTGATGGTCATCGCATACCAAAGATAGGTCATGGGGGCTCCAACTGTCACCTCCAATGACTGTATCTGGTCTTGGCATAATCCCAAGTACGCTAGGCATCAATGTGCAAGGAAAAATAGCTTAAACATCGACCTAAATATTGCAGAGCCAACCACAAGGATAGCCAAAGTGGGGACGGTAGAGCTTCTTATTCATCTTGCGCGTCTGGATATGTTCCGACATGTTATTTCCAATCAATTTTCTTCCTCTAGAACTGAGACTAGCAGATTATTGATCTATGAGAATGATGCAAACACGATAAAGTAGACAAAAACACAGTCAAAACTGGGCGCTATCTTGTCGCCATACAGAGCCAGCCCAAACTTTTGATGACCGCGCTGGTGACCGACGCTCTACGCCCTGCTTGTGAATTCTAGCTCTTCTTGATCATTAATTCTGCATTTCCCGATGTGCAGTGGCTGGGCTTGGCACCTCTTTTGTATACTCACATTTTCTTCATGGGCAACACTACGCCATCACGAAAATGCAGGAACGGGTTGGGTCACAGGCTGAAATGCCCCTGCCTCCGCTGGTTAAATAGTCTAAATAAGACCAATTGCTTCTACTCTCAAACCTCTGTTAATTTTGATCGCACATTTCGCGTAATATTGCAAATTATGGTACCCGTACACTGCGGTGACCATCACCGTCCTACTAAATTTCACGTCGCTCGCCTCATAATATTAAACCCTACTTAAATCAGGCAGACAAAGTAGGTTGCATGTTCTTGCATCCTTATTTCAGCTTGAAGAAGCCACGGTGTGGTCGGTTGGTCCTTAGTGCTGACGCTTGTTCGTGTTAGGCAATCGCCGAACCTGAACCAGAAATAAATAAACAATCCGTATCAATGGCGATAATACTTTGATGGAGATTATACGGTAATATCTGGAGTCGCCTAAGGCTAGTTGTAGTTCTGACCTTCCCCTGATGTCAGAAAATGCGTGTTAAAGATTCGGACAAAGATGCAAATGATTATCTTGTGACGTGACTTGCCAGTCTGTATCAATGAGAATAGTTAGCCGGCCAAAAGGGGCAAAGTTATGGCGGGCGAGGTTAACTCGTAAAGTTGGGTTGTAAATAATTAAAAAAGAACGTAGCGCACGGAGTTGTGATAGCTTTCCGTGTAAAAAATAGCACGACAATTTGGCCCAAGCCTTCATCAAGATTGTGAAAACATTCGCCCGTGAGAGTCATGGAACAGGACTGGTGTGTGTATGCCTGGGTATAAACAAAAGACATGCTACGTAGTGCCCTGTGTATGAGGCAACAGGCCAATCATTGGCAACTTCGAGCATCTCACATCGAGATCTGCATCCAGAGCTTGAATACTGGTGATGACGCCCACATAGTAAGCCCAATATCCAGGTCGTCCTTGTAGCCAATCAAATTGCTGTGAATGAGGTCATGATAACCGGCTATTTGGGACTCTACACCCATTAGTGGCTAAACCCGGGTATTCGGCCTTCTCCACGGTGCTGATATCAACACCCAAATTTGTAGTGAGGAAACTCGTGTCCCTTCTCCAGGTGATTCGCAAGGAGCTATTCTATCTCAAGATTGAATGTAACAGGAGATAATGGTTACTAAGCAGATACGCGAGCCATTCATGTCCAAGGATTTGGCACGGGGCGTCAGCTTGCGGGCGTCTGTTTGCGCTGCGATTGGCCAAATGATATGGCAAACAGAGTACTACCACATTGCGGGGTCCAATATTGAACACCGCGTAAGATGCGGGAGAGACAGCAAGGCGGACGACGAGGCGACCAGGCTAACAGAGAGGAGAGGCGTCTTCCGGACAACTCATTGGATAGCAGAAATGCACATTTAGGGCCTCAATGGGTAAGCCGGAATGGAACGGCGGGCCTCGGATAATATCCGAAGCCATCATGTAAATTAGGAGAGATCTCATCCGGATCGCTCATTTTAGACGGTACAGTGGAAAAGATTGCAGATGGCGGAGAGGAAGCCAACAGCAAGGCGGGACTGGGTGAATGGAGGTATAAGATGCTTTTCAGAACCCTTTCATCATTGACAATAGGATTTAATAAAACATTACTTTGAATCGGTAATATTTGTAAACTGTTAATCTGTGCGACAATGTGGATTTTTGTAACAAATTTGGAGAGCCAGAGATGGGCGCACAAGCTCAATTCTGTGGTCGCCACAGAATTCGACCAGCTTATCCATTTGATACGTACCCTTCTACATGTTCTTGTGACTCAAATCGGCGGTCACAGTCACAACCAACATTCTCGTTCGCTATTGTTTCAACCCTCTTTACGTCAGCTCGTTACAAATAGCACGCACCGCCGCCTCAATCATCTAACATCAACACAATCCGGTATCAACCGTCACAAGCTCCCGCATATCACATTGCATTTCATTTCAATTTCCAAGATTGAAATTTTGGTGGTTTCAGCCGATTACAACCCACGCTGAGATTATCATGGCTGCTAGTTTGACTGCATACGAGGCAGAACTCAAACGACAATATGTCACTGAGAATAAAACTGCCAGAGACACAATCGCCGCAATAAATAGAACATATGGGACAAAGTTTACGTGAGTGAATTCCACCATTTAAAACCCAAAGCTTATCGCACATCAGGGAGCGGCAGCTCAAGGCACACTACGGGAGACTCAAAAATTTACAAGCTCAGGAATGGAAAGCCGTGATTTCCAAAATCCGAAACGGGGAGGTTGAGGGGAAATACTATGATATTTATTTGCACGGTCACCGACAAGAGCGAGACCGGATACGAAGAGCATTCGCACGATACAAAAAGAAAGTTGGACCCGGGAGGTTTGACCATATTGGTTGGTTTACATTTGTCTATGGCAGTGGAAACTAGACTCATGATTTCATAGATTTGGGCATCAATACAGTAGACCAACATCGTATAGAGATTCGAACCACAAGAAACAGGATCATCGATAATGAGTTTCCCGTTGAAATTGATTCTGGATATGTAGCGTGTCACAGCTACGGGTGCCACA
>NAGG01000590.1:0-42716 GCA_003031705.1 Calonectria naviculata
CCCCCCCACTATCATTAAAGAACAGGTCGCCTACATGGTTTCTCTCGGCCATGATCTACTGCGAGATGCAGCCCTGTAGAAAGCGAAGCGGTACGTATTCCCCCAAAGGATCCACCTCGATAGCCACCAGCGCTACATAGGGCAATAAGAAGTTGCCCAATACGCGAGGCCCCACTGGGGATTGCCAGTTGATCCCACGGGGATGCGGTACAAGGCTGCCCGGCGACTTGTCGAAATCTGGAAGCTTGATCGGCAACAGAGACTGATGTGCTCGGGATAGCGTCGGCGCGGAAGCGAGTTGGCTGCGATGGTTGGGGCCCATAAAGGTTCACTAGCAGTGCGTGCCGCAGGAACCAACATCGGCGAACAAGTTGTAAGAGCCGACAAGTGTAGGTTTTGGCCAGCAGTGCGGGTGCTGCTGTCAAGGTGCTCACTTGCAACGCTCTAGGTTTGGCGCCGCATCGTGCGAAGAGTGAAACCTCAGTTGTGCATATTCCGTGTCAATTGGGTCTCTTTCAGCCGTTCGAGCTATGAGTTATGGCGCAAGACTTGCGGCTTCCCCTCATCTTCCTCTCTCCGTTTACCAGTTCAGACAGACCTGCCGTTTCTGAACGATCAATTCCATGCGTTATCTGAGTCCAGGATTGTTTAGTGGAGCAGGGCTTATTAACGCTCCGTCAATTAGTCCTCCTTCGCGTAGACCTCGATCTTTGATGCCAGGACGACGGCCGGCCCCCCCTAATCCCGGCCGTCTCCCGAATGGGTTACGGGAAGGTACCCGGCTTTGTGGGAGACCATGACGGTAGCGTGCCAAGAAGTAGCATTGCACAACAGGAAACATTCAGGAAACGCTGTTGGGAGTCTGGTAGACGGTGGGAAAATTGCGCGGCCTCATACGACGCGCCGCTCTCCAAGATGTGCCGCTGGTCGAGGAGACGTCAAGGTAATGGGACCCCGTGCGGTGGCACAGCACAAACGAAAAGTGCTCGAGCCACAGACGAGTCCTCGTCACGGCGCATCCCGCATCCTTGTCAGGCGTGGCCAAGCTCGATATCGTGGAAATCCTTTGAACCGCCGCAGTGGGTAGGATTCCGGGGTTGGTTTTGGGTCTTGGACAGGATTACGACCGCAGGATCTGTTCACTTGGCATGTGTAAGTCAAGTGTCTGAGAAGTAGTCCCATCAATTAAGAGGTAAAATGTTGGGGATGCCGGCAATTCAGAACGCATAATGGTCAAAAACTCTCTTCCCTTATATGCCGGTCCTTCAGTTAGTTTGTTTCATAAGGTGACATCCCACCTTTACAACTCGTCGATCCATTCGGGCGACGGTCAAAGCTTTGAGTCGTATGCTGGTTGGTATAGGGTAGTCAGGTAAACCACAGACTCCCAACCTCACTCATGCTTTACTGCTTGAAGTATTGTATAATCGATGTAATATTTGATTTATCGGTGATTTGAGCTCAGATTTGTAGGCAAGTGTGTATTAATCGATTATTGTTTTTCACTTAGTCTCCACCACTAACTTTGTGGAGTAGTCATTTACCCCGCCATCATGAGAATTTTGTCTCATTCCTATGTTATCATATTTCTCGCCTCTCTCGTCCAACACACCACTTCACAAAAAGATACTGCGAGGTTGGAACGGTACACACCACTGAAACAAAAGCGAAACGACGGCCTACCCAGCTACGGTCATATCAACTACAGCGCGCTGCCAAGGTCCACGATAGCCAGCTCAAGTTAGGCCTGTACCGTCCGCTTAGCATCAATGGCGTTGCCTCTACAGACCTCATGGCAGCTCAGAACTGTCGAGGGTGAGCCTTCGGCCATAGTTAGAGCTAAAAACATCCAAGCCATTATCCAAGGACCCTCAGATGCCTGGGGCCGTCGCGGTAGGCCACAGCCTGCCCTCATTTCCGCGGAGGTCTCGCTTGCGCAACCATTCGGATCGTCATCGTCGGGAGATGTTGTAGCATCGGACACTGTACATTACGGGCTACTCAGCAAGGCGATCCTATCCACACTTAACAGTGTGGATGCTCGAGCAGCACAAGGGGAGGTCCTTTCGCTCCACGGCCTGATGAACACAATCTGGAAGGATCTCACTGGCTTCGAGACATCAGGGGCACGAGACAACGGCGAAAAACAGCCTTTCTTGAAGCTGAGTTTCATACGTCGCCTGACCGTTTCAATTGCTTTGACAAAAGCATCTCTGCTCGGGGCCGGAGTTTGTCTCACTGCATCCACAGTCTTTCAGAACTCGACACCTCAAGCAAGGAGCCTGTCTTTGGAGCTTCAAGAGCTCAGGGTGCCGACGCTCATTGGAGTAAACGACAATGAAAGATTGGCGAATCAGATCGTCGTTGCAAGCATCCTTGTTGACAAATATGAAAATCATGAGGACGGTTATGCTCCCCTGGAGGCCGTTGTCGTCGATGTAAGTGATGGAACAAAACCCGAGCCAAGGGTGTATAGAGTTTCTGACATTCCTACGCAGATCATGGGGAAATCTTCATTCGAGACACTCGAGGCCCTCACAACGCACCTTGCGTCTCACATTACCAAGCACCTACTATCAAACGGCATGGTGCCCCCTGACTCACAGGGCTGGCAGCTCGAGATTGGCCTGGACAAGCCGACGGCTGTGCCCTTGGCAGATGCTGCCCACGTGGAGCTCAGGACGAGCACCGGGAGCTTCCATTAAACCATGATAACACGTGGAATAACCGATTGAAAGGAGTCGAGGCTGACTCCATGTCCATATTACCTAAGGGATTCTATGTGATGTGACTCTCCTAACGAAACTCCCAAAATATGCAGCCCACCATATACCTCTTGTCATGACCCTGTTGTCCTGTATTCCCGGTCTATGAAAAAACTGTATTCATTTAAAAACTTCGCACTGCGGGATGTCGCCATTGGTGACGGCACGGATGAAAGCCGGCTCGGGGTTGTACATCATGACGTGGAAGTGTTCCACGGCGCCGACCGACTTGAGGCTTCGCCAGTTCTTGAACCAAATGATCTGCTCAGTTTAGCACCAGCTCGAAGATAAACGGGGAACGGATGGTATTTCTCACTCGGTCGTCTGAAACGTGAGACCTGAAAGTCTTTGTCACAAAGTCATCAATCTCCTTTCTACCACGAGGGCTCAAGTCTCCAGTGACGGGGTCTTCCTCGAGATCAAACTTGGTCCAAACAACAAGGTGCACGATTCTAGGGTCGATTCCGTATGGCCAATCATTGAAGATAATTTTGTAGTCGTCCTCAAACTCAAAGGGCGCCCCTCTGGCTTGGATGGGAGCCTTCCACTGGAGACGTTGGTCCAGGACGTAGTTTGCCACGCTACCAAACGACTTGACAAGGTTCGAGGTATAGGCGAGGTAGCGTCGCAGGTCGGAGGGGACCCTCCGAAACAGGTCGAGGCGGTTGGCCTTTACGATGGCTCGCACCTCGTCCCAGGTCGAAGCTTCATATTCCGAGTCTGGTGTGGAAATAATGGAGAGGTCCTTGGCAGACAGGTTTCGGAGGAACTCTGGGCACCTGGCTTCCCTTTTAGACTCCGGGACGTTGACTTGCCAGAACGGCAGATTGCTCTCGACCCGGTTTCCTATTCCTGGGAATGTAACCCGATCGAAGGCGTGGGTTGCGAGATGAGCCGCAGGGGGGAAAATGTCCGACATTTTCGTGCCTGTTCCCGGTACCCGACTGCGACTATGGGTTTGTGGTTGTTACTGCGGTTATCGTTATCAGTGTCGGTGGGACTCTCCTTCGTCTCCCGACACACTCGAGACGTCTCGTCGACACGGCAGATGGGGGGAGCTGGCGAGCTTTCTGCAACGGCAATGTGACAGATATGCTTGGCAGGTTGGAGTCCCAACCGTTTGAACTCCCTCCCTAAGGGGCAAACATGGCGCTGACGTTTGGCGGGGGGGAACGGCGTGGGGAAATGTGGCGGCTCGCGCACGGCTTCAAGTCGACCCGCTCTTTGTCTCTGAGCTGACATGGCCATTTGGTGGCTAGCATTAGACTGGTGTCGTGCAACATGGCTGTGGACGTGGATGGGCGCTGGCAATCCGCTCGGCCATGGAGCGTAGACATCACAGGGTTGACGCATCGCGAATATAGTCTATTTGAAGAGCGGGACGTCTGGAAACTCTCTCCCCGCAAACGCCAAGCAAAAAGGTGCTCTGTGCAGCTCGCCGTCACAACGATCCGGACTGGAATAGCCCCATCAGTGCTGCAGCCCTGTGGGGGGGCTTTGGCCGGACACGCACCTCCACCCAGCACCGGCGCGGCGCCGGGAAGGGGGATTGAATTTGTCCCCTGGGCGAGTCAGTTGCGTGGCCGGCACGGTCTTTAGCTGCCGAAGTTGCTCAGACGAAATGGCCAGACAGCGACCGGCCGTTGGGAGGCGGAGGACGGGGCTTGCCCGGTTTTGGGTTGATGGAATGGAGTGCCTGGACGGGTCATAATCTAGATAAAGCAAGAGGGCTCCATAGGAGCCGGTGGAACTAAACAATGGCCTACGCAATTATGCACATCGAATGACATGTTCACGGGTGCTGTGCAGCAAATGTGTGTGGCTCTCCTACCTTGAGAAATCAAATTATCTATTGATAAAAGGAAATGAAATAAAATAAAATACAAATTCGGGGTGGATCTCAGCCTTCGAAATCCCTTCTCAACCCTCACATGCAAGCATATTCGCTCTGTATCTGCTGGTTGTGCAGGGTAGCCAATGAGCCTGCGGTTTTCTCCGCGTCCAATGCTACACCCACGTGGCGGGAACATTGAGATTGTAGAGGTAGATCGTCACAGTCTCGAGTCATTATCATGAAGGGGCAATGATTATTGCCACAGATCAAGTGCCTCATTTTCCCCCCTCCCTCCCACTCGATGCCCAACCGGCCGGCTATCAGTTGGGTGCGGGAAATAATCCCCATCGGTATTCTCTCCAGGCCAGCCAACGGTCGACACCCTCCTTTCGGTTGTTGGGTGTTGGGCTGTGATATTGGAGGGCACAGCCATTCGTCTGCGAGGAATGGAAAGAGGAAACACAAAAATCGACTGGCCCCTTTTCTGTCCATGCCTCCGTGTCGGCGACAAATAGCTGGAAGCTCTCCATGCAGGGATTGCTCGATTAGA
The DNA here is from genome assembly GCA_003031705.1 of Calonectria naviculata. Lineage (NCBI taxonomy): Eukaryota > Fungi > Ascomycota > Sordariomycetes > Hypocreales > Nectriaceae > Calonectria > Calonectria naviculata. The sequence continues at coordinate 5,150 of NAGG01000590.1, forward strand.
GATGGCGCCAAAAAGCCGCCACCAAATGCGATATGGATGCATCTTGTTACATCGAGATGACCTCGGCCATCGGTTGCGAGACGGTCTCGGGGCCAAGTCATGGCAATGTTCCTCACCATCACGTTTGACGGGACGAGCCCACTCTTCATTTCGCTGAAGAAGAGAGCCTCGCCGCATGGACCAATTGTAAAGGGGCCATATTTCCAGAGTTTCTAAATTCTGCCCCCTCCACCCATGCTAGCTGTCGTACGCACGGGAGCCAAGGACGAGAGCTTGTGAGAGACAGCTCCACGGTGGATGATAGCTTGGGAGCGAGACAGGGGCGAGCCGACGGCGGTCTCGACAGTCCTTTTTTCTTCGATGTGCTAATGGCTGAATGGCGGCGGATGGAGCCGGGGGGCTTTCTTGACTGAGGGGCGGACCCATTTCATTCGTGATGACACCTGTACTGTATTGGTGCAGACACTTGATGGTGTTGCGTGTGTGCATGTAGGTGCAGTGGCTCGGAACAAAGTGGCAAACAAGCAGCTGTTGAAGAAGGGAATACATGTCAATCATCTGATTGATGAGGCATTACCTCGCGGTAAACCGGCTCTCTGTTCACACTTGCTGCAACATAAGCCACTGTTTACATGAAGGGGGGGGGAACAGATCGTATCTCTGTCGAGCTTGAATGACGATATCCACATCATCCCCATCCACCCCCGTCGCGACTCATCCACCCAAAACCCACTACCAGTGCTATGTATGGATCACCACCATGGGAAAGCGAACCCATCGTACATGAGATTGGACGCTATTCATGTACAAAAGAAACAAGGCAGTTCATATTAGCCCAAACGAAGCAGGTAGCCGGGGAGCCTGGACCCGTTGCCACGCCACAGATCACAGCGGTGCGGTGGGGTGGACTCTCGGGACGACGAAACCGTAAATTAATCATTACGACGCGGAGAGGGAGATACTCCAACACAAGGAGAAGGAGGAGAGAGCACCGGATTGTGCCACAACTTGGAAACACATAAAAAGGGACTTGCAGCATCCACTGCTGCAGACCTACCATATTTCCCCTCCCTTCTTCGGTATCCTCGCCCCCCCTTCGCCATCGTCCAAGCCAGGTTCTCGACCCGGTAAGTGGCCTCCATTCCCGTACCAGCGGTGAAGGCGAGGCATGTAAGACAGGAAGAGGAGGAAAAAAAAAAAAGGCGTCATTGCAATTCCCGGCAGACGCTCGTTCCAAGCCTCGCAGCTCTCACCATGCCTCTGTCGCCAGCGCCAAGAAGTAGAGGAAAAAAGCTTGTCCAGGAAAAAAAGCTAACCGCAACGTTTCGGTGCAGGCCTCAACTAAACCAGGAGTAATAACCGCCCAAGCTCCCTCAACATCAAGCACCCCCACCAAGCTACTCGCCGCCGGCCCCGCACCTACCTCCCTACCTCATTCCTCGACCTTACACCTGGCCCATACTTGATCTCGACAAAACCTCGTCCCAGCATCGTCTCCGAGTGAATTTTCGCTCCTCAATCGTCTACTCCGACCCCTTACGAATCCCACCTACGCCCCAATCCTTCACAATGGCCAGTGCAATCAAGAGCGCGCTGCCTACGCATCTCAAGCCCAGCGCCGCCGGCGATGAGGAAAGCGCTTTTGCGCAGCGTCACCACGGCAAGACTCGCAGCCACATGGCAAGTCAAACCCTTTCCTATCCCATGTGTATCCCAAAAACTTCCCCACGGCATCGTGGCAAAGCTTCCCTGAGCAATTCGATCCATATTTGAAGCTTTCCTGAACTCCAAATATGCGGCGTCGCTTCAAGCTGGTACAAGCCTTGCTAGTTAGGCCCGGATTGCGGTGTCTAGACAGCAAAAACAGCATCCTCAATCTTGAGGACATGTTACCCAATTTCTAGCACGCAATCGGGAATGCCTCCTTGGCAACCTTTCAACCCAATGAAGAGAGCGAACAACTCATTAGGGACCTTTGTTGGCGTAAACCCCGAGCCCCTTTGGACTGCTTGACCGCCTCGATACTGAATAGGGAGCTTCGCTAAACCCCGACTACAATTCAAACGCCAGGGTCGCAATACCCCACACTACACCATCGCGCATGCAGAGACACTGGATCAATGGCTAACTTGACCTCTGTAGGCTTTCGAGAACACTTCCACAAATGTCGCCGCCGCCCAGATGCGAAATGCGCTGACCAACCTCGCCGAGACGGTCAAGGACCCCCAGCAGAAGAAGGTAAGTCTGTCTCGGAACCAAATGTGGATCGTCCTGCGTCGACTAACCCAGTCCCTATAGCTCTTTGAGACCGAGATGGACAACTTCTTCGCTCTTTTCCGACGATACCTCAACGACAAGGCCAAGGGCAATGCTGTGTATGCTATAACTCCCGGCAAGATGGAAAAATATTCATTTCTAACAATCACATAGTGACTGGGACCGCATCGCTCCTCCTGCTCAGGGACAGGTCGTTGACTACGAGGACCTTGCCAACAGCGAGTCCGTTCAGTTCCTTAACAAGCTTGCCGTTCTCAAGCTCAACGGTGGTCTTGGTACCTCCATGGGTTGCGTCGGTCCCAAGTCCGTCATTGAGGTCCGTGATGGCATGTCCTTCCTTGACCTGTCGGTCCGCCAGATTGAGTTCCTGAACCGCACCTACAACGTCAACGTGCCCTTCATCCTGATGAACTCGTTCAACACCAACGACGACACCGCTGCCATTATCAAGAAGTACGAGGGTCACAACGTCGACATCCTTACCTTCAACCAGTCCCGATACCCCCGAATCTACAAGGATTCTCTCCTCCCCGTCCCCAAGGAGTTTGATAGCTCCATCTCTGAGTGGTACCCTCCCGGACACGGAGACGTTTTCGAGTCTCTCTACAACTCTGGAATCTTGGACAAGCTCCTTGAGCGTGGTATTGAGATTGTCTTCCTTTCCAACGTCGACAACCTGGGCGCCGTTGTTGACCTGCGAATCCTCCAGCACATGATGGAGACCAACGCTGAGTACATCATGGAGCTTACCAACAAGACCAAGGCCGATGTCAAGGGTGGTACCATCATTGACTACGAGGGCTCTGTCCGCCTGCTCGAAATTGCTCAGGTCCCCAAGGAGCACGTCAACGAGTTCAAGTCGATCAAGAAGTTCAGGTACTTCAACACCAACAACATCTGGCTCAACCTGAAGGCCATTAAGCGCGTGGTCGAGAACGACGAGCTCGAGATGGAGATCATCCCCAACGGCAAGACCATCCCCGGTGACAAGAAGGGCGAATCCGACATTTCCATTGTCCAGCTCGAGACCGCCGTCGGTGCTGCTATCCGCCACTTCAAGAACGCCCACGGTGTCAACGTTCCCCGACGACGATTCTTGCCCGTCAAGACCTGCTCCGATCTCATGCTGGTCAAGTCCGATCTCTACACCCTCAAGCACGGTCAGCTCCAGATGAGCGCTGCCCGTTTCGGTGATGCTCCTCTCATCAAGCTGGGTGGTGACTTCAAGAAGGTCTCCGACTTCCAGAAGCGAATCCCCTCCATCCCCAAGGTGTTGGAGCTCGACCACCTCACCATTACTGGTGCCGTGAACCTGGGCCGTGGCGTGACACTCAAGGGTACAGTCATCATTGTTGCTACTGAGGGTAGCACCATCGATATCCCTCCCGGATCCATCCTGGAGAACGTGGTCGTGCAGGGTAGCTTGCGTCTGCTTGAGCACTAAATGGGGACGTTTGTGGGCTGTGCGATGCCGAGTGTATTACAAGGCTTGCTCAGCCGATGAGGGGGGCCTCAAAATGTGACATGACGGATTGGGGAGAAAAGACCTGTCGGTACGAAGGATTGGGGGCCGACGGGGTGTTAATACAAACGGGAAAGAAAGTGCAGACATGGACGTTGGCGGACAAAGGAGGAGGTTTGTGTTGTACGTGGTTGTGTATACCCTGACCAGCCATTGTCACGCCCTTGTCGAGCAAAGAAGCAAGAGGGATGGAGCGAGTACACCAGGCGGTTACCACTTCTAGGTACATACAAAAATTTAATTGAAGGAAAAATTGGAAGCCATATGGCCCGTTTGAACGATGGAGTGAAGTAACCGAAGCACACTATTGGGGCTAAGGAGATGGACCTGACGATGGGACACACCAGCAATTCTTGAGACGTTGACTACAGCTTGGACTTGGACTGGTCCGGGACATCGAGGGGTGGTTAGCTTGGGCATGATGGCGTCTGGCTCATCGCCAAGAAATCGATCGCATGCAGCCTCTGTTTCGACAGGAGCTGTGGCTGAACCCCAAGGTTCAGCGCATGCATGGGACGGATGGCTTGGACCGCGCGTCACCGGAGGAGGGGGTGGGAAGGTTTTTTTGCGAGCGAAGCGGAAGATGCGGCACTCGCGAGACCCAAGACAGGCAGAGTCGGTTGAAGAGAAAGACCCGGCTGAGTGCCAAGGCTGCGTGAGGCCGCTGGGCCTAGACCCAGAGGGGACTGGGACGGCCAAGACGGACGGTGTTTCTACGAGGCGATCTGGACCTGAATCTCCGGGAAGCTTGAGCGGGAATCTCGCCTCCACGGCAGCAATACCCAAAGAAAAAATAGACCGGGCGAACGAAGAAGGAGAGAAAATAGGGGCCAAAACAGATAGTCTCACGTCCATCGCGGCGATCTGAGGGCCTAGAGTTTCCAGCGAAACAAAACATTGGCCGCCGGGTGCGCACTATCGCCAAAGGGGGGGCTGAGCTAGGAGCAGAAGAGGCAAAGGCGCAGCAGTCAATTATGCAGTGACGCGCGCTCTACGGAAAGTAGAGAGGAAAATAAGCAGACCAACGAGCCAGCAGCAGGCTAGTGATGTTGGTTTTCTCGGCTTCTTTGAAGATTTTCCCAGCCTTGGCTTTCAACGCGAAATGGGTAGCCCACTCACACACTTCGCACGCTGGAGAAACCCCCCCTTTCCCTCACTCCGCCCCCTGGGTAACGCACCCGGCGGGCGAGGGTTCGCTGGGTGGTGCCATGCCACAGCAATAAACCAGGCAGCGTAGTCAGCGGGCAAGCCAACCAGCGCAAGGTGCACACGGAGCGGAGGGGGAAGAGGGGGGTGTGCATGGATTGCGCGCACGTCTACTGGTCGTCAGTACGGAGGAGCCGTGTGTGTGCGGGAGCATATGCATGCTTGCTGCTTGCTGCTTCCTTCCTGTTGCTACTGCGGGCATGTTGCTGCTATTGTCAAGGGCGTCAGGGACCAGGATTGTCGCATGAAAATGAAATAGAGCCAACGAGATAAAAATCGTAAAAATGTGATAAATTACGGGACGGCGAGATGAATCTGCCGGCAGAAGGGGGATGATGAATTGAGTACTTTTCTTGGATAGATTGGGCGGCAGCAAATGACAATGGGGGATGAACATTGCGATATGCGCCCTTGGTCCATCTGGTCCCTCTGGTCCCTGGGAGGATTTGCCGCCCGCAGAGTGTCATTTGCTGCGGGAGATGAGCAGAGTGGCGGATTGATTGATGGCGCTAGTCACGAGGCCGGCGATAGGTCGAAGGGGAGACGAAGCCGTTGCTGACCATCCGTCTCTCTCTTCTTTGGTCTCTTGTCGCTGCATTTCAACCCATTTTCGCTTCTGCGCTGGTTCAGGCAAACCGCTGCCGGAATGTTACTCTTAGTGATCCTTCTAGGCGGTCACGTCCCCACTTGCCGTCCCGGGCTTTAACAAAAGAAATCCCCCCTCCCCCAGCTTAGACCGCAGGCCCATGAGTCGTCAAGTGCAAGAGCGAAATTGCAGCGAGGCCCCGTAAAATAGGCCTATGCAGGGCGTGCCGGCCATTGGGGAAGGGGGCAGATTGAAATGCCACAGTGACGCTGGGAGTCTAATTAGGATAGATTTCGAAGCAAGGAGCAGGATGCGCGAGAGGCTTCTCTCGGGCGCCTTGAAAGCCGGAATCCGCTCCCGTACGGTACAGCAAATGTGGGTTTCTGAAGAAGTGGGGGCGAGCACAGGGAGTGCTGGAGACGCTAATGCAACGTTGAACATGGGTTTGCCAAAGGCAAAAGGCCAGCAACCAGGAAGTAAGAAGAAAAAGGAAAAAAACAAAAACAGAGGGTTCGGGTGAGCTCAGACACTGACACTGGCTGGAGTGAGGGGGAGGCGGAAACAAAGTTGGCAGTCAAGTGGAAACACTGGGAAATGGGGACGCAGGGAGAAGATGAGATTGGGAGATCAAACGGCACCATTGTCACTTTAATTTCTGTAAATAGACCCCGGAGCCATCCGAAACCACTGCCATCCTCGAGGATAGACTTTTTCGATCATCGACCTACGCCATCTCTGGCTTCGAGAAAAAAAGCTAATTCCATCTACCTACCCGGTACAGTAACTCGCCCTTGCGCGGTGCCTTGCTCGCTTATAGACCTTACGGGGAGCTGTCTGTAATCGAACTTAGAAGGTTTTTTTTTTGCCCTTTGCGTCACCTTGCTGCCGATGATGCAGCTGGGCTACCTCGCTTTCGCCCTGTAGCCGTAACCGCTGCAACCTACGTAAATGCTGGCACGCAACAGGGCCATTGATCTACTTGCCAAGAGAAGGCCGCGCCTCGACCACGTTTTGTTCATCTAACTAGCGAAGCAATGGTGGATGAACCATTGTGGCTGGTGCCAATGCTTTTGATAGTAGATTCGCCCTGATCCAGGCCCCCCTGGCAGATAGAATAGGTCCAAACAAAACCACGTCCCGCCTCTAATTCACCATAATGCTCATGTGAGCTTGGAGCCCCGATCCTCAACTTCATGCGTCTCACTCTGCTGGCCCGGGCGTTGAGTCGCCGATAGTGCTAGGCAAGGGTGTAAGAGGCAGGGAGCGAACGCGCGGATGGGGCAGCAAGGGAGGGAGTGGGCATGATGACATCCTCCGCAAACAAACGGGGAAGAAAAGAAAAAGAGGTCGAGGCTGAATGAACGCTGGTGCAATACGACAATCGCTTGAGGCGGCATTCACAGGTGCCTCTGGTGATGTAGTGTGGGGATGGATGGTGTGTGTGCCAGCTGGGGATGTGCATCACTAGCGATGGTGGTGTGAGTACTGATGACTGGGCGTCTACCACACCTGCGGCGCCCTACGGCCCTAAGCATGCAAGATAGCGTGTGGGTTGCATCAGTCAACATTTGCAAGCTGCGTCTTTGTTCAATAAACTCTTCCTGAGCAGGACACCATGGCGAACACGATGCCTCCCTCAGTCCTGCTGCGGCTTGAGGATTACGTTTTCTCATGCTTTACCCGGAGACTACGCCGGCCTTGCTAGGAAGTTTAGATATCCGGAGGTAACACTCGTATGTTGATGGATGAGGTCGGGCTGCAGCTTCTCCATCTGGATGTCAGCTGTGACACCAAAACTACTTGCATGCATGAGAGCATCCAACCTCACCCAAGGGCTGGACCCCGATGACGGCCGCATTAGCTGCCAATGCACTGCCCACGCACGTAATTATCCAGCCCAGTGCTACTGGAAGACATCGTCGTCACCCGCTCCAAGTAACAGAGCAAGTGGAGGCTGGCTTTCAATAGTTTGCGCTTGGGTCAACGCCGTACATGTGTCGACCATGTACTGGGCAGTTTCCTCAAGCTTCTGTATCGCTCGGTGAACAATATATTGGACACCGAGACCCATATAGCTGGATTGGACCCATCAATAGGGCTTGTGTCTTCTCACATGGCGTGGTTGGGTCTCTTTTGCGTGAGAATGCAAATGGGGCGACTCACTGGGAATACTTTCCAGACGACTAGGGGGCATTGGAAAAGGTTGAAAGCTCTGGCCTCCTGTTTGATAAGACGAATCCCCGATGTTTCCGGGGTCGAAGGCCGCAGCAATTGAAGCCATCGGCGTGCCACTCGTGTGCCATATTGTGGTCGAGTCTTTGTTTGGGTACATACGGTGGTCTCAGCTCATTGTTTGGACAAACTGTTTCGGGGCCAACGATATCATGCGCGATACAATCCGACGTTCTGAGAGCGACTTGTGTGTGGAAGGCTGCATGGCAACGTCAACGTTGAGACAAGCCGGGGGACCAGGCCAATCCGGCCTTGATGCCACCCTCCCCTTTCTCAGGGCCCTGCGCAAGGCAACTTTAGTGAACGCCAGGCTGAAGCCCAGGCCTAGCAGTGGACCAGTCCCGGCACCAGCGTCAGCACCGGCACCGGCACCAGCACCAGCACCAGCACCAGCGCTGGACCCCAATCCTGAGTCTGGGGCAATCAGTGCGAGCATCAAGCAACGGTGAAGAGGACGGGCTGTGCCCGTGGGAGCCCAGGCCAGCGGGGCGAAATGAAGAGAGCGGTGGCCAAAGGAGTGTCGACCAACGGTGCAGAGCAGGCGGACAGGTCCATTACAACTCGGACCTAATCAGGAAAGGGTCGTGGGGACGAGGTTGTGATTCCAAGCCAATAGAGCAGGTGGCCAGACCGCCAGCAGCCGCCTAATCTTACTCGATAGTGCGTAGTGCCGACTCGACTTACAAGCTGCCGCAACGAACAAAGGGAGGAGGCGGGCTCCCGACACAAGTCAACGGCCAACAGTTGGCTCAGGTCGCTGGGACACGGCCATTCCGTCACTTCCCAGCGAGGCAATCGGCCCCTCCTTCAGGGGCCAAATAATTCACAAAAGTTGGAACTAGTGGTTGCATGTTTGAGCATAGCCGCGATTGTCGTTGCATCTGGAATGGACTTGTGCCAACCGATGTAGCAAGCCGTGCACATCATGATGGATGTCTCCCCCAGATGGTTGTGAGTCGTCCACTAACCGATGGCACGCGAGTGCGGCCCAGCAAGCCAGCACGCGGGCAAAAAGCAGGGCCACCATGTCGCATCAGCAGCTTGGAGCGGGGCCCGGGAAAAGAAGGGAAAGGCGGGCGAATGCTGAATGTACTGACAAGGCTACGTTTGAGCGACGAGGCCAGCGATCTTCACTGTTGGCTTGTTGACTTGCCGAGTCGAGTCGTTGCTTGGGTACCGAGTTAGTAAGGTGCGGCCTCTGCTGCGAGGCCCGGACCCAATGCCCCGAGGATAATCATTGCGTCTGGAGTAATAGCTCGAAACTGGGCTGGTCTGGAGCTGGAGCTATTGTCCTTGCGCAGGTGAAATGGATTGGACTACTGCGCAGCTGGTCTGCAGGCCGACTGCAGGTACCTGAAGTGGGAGTGGGCGGGTGATTGCTCTGTGTGCTATGTCCGCATCGACCAACCATGGGGCTCAGACGGGGGTTAGGTCTTGGTGGCCTAGCGGGATAACCCCCCCATGGTCTTTTGCCTCTAGGTGCATTTCATCCCAGATGATAATGGACCAGTCAGCGCTGGGGTGATCCGGCCTTGTTGCCAGGCACAGGGGGTAGGCCGGTGGGCCCTGGCCATGGGGGGAGATGTGCTGTGGGGCTGAGAGCATGTGTGGACAGGGGTGTTTTATGGCTTTGACTAGCGCTGGTATGCTTCAACGGGGCGTGGCCAATTTCCCCATGCCGGGGTTTGCATCGCCCATCGTCCGTTGGGAATCGGGGGCCGAAGGAAGAGGCGTTTTTTTTTGTTTTGCGGGTGGTTATTTTTCTTTCTTGGGCTTGGGCCTCGATGTCTGAGTTACTGTGTCTCAGTGCCGTTGGACTAGATGCTGCGGCCTGTGGAATGTTGTGATGCGCACACTTGTCCCAATCGACGATGGGCACAGGCGAGGCTAGGCGGGTGACGAACCATACAGTTATAGAGATACAGTCACGGAGAGATCGGAAGATTGCGAACCAAGGCAAGGCAAGGCGAGGCCCGGCCAGAGTCAGATTTTCTCCATGTCTGTACCATTACGGGGAACTCCATGGCTGGTTCCTTGCTCTGCCAAGACAAGCGAAGAAAGGGTCGACGACTGGACTCGACTCATTCTCCTCTCGCTTCGGACACGATACACCCCCCCTTTTGACTACGGCCGCACCCCTCCTCCTTTCCACCTGACTGACTTGACCTTGACCCTCAAGCTTTTGCCTCTTCCCGGCGCCTGCCCATTCTGGGCTAAAATCCAATCCAATCTGGGGCATGTCCAATCTCTTGCCAGTCCACACGCCCAGTGCGCCGCTGTGCTACCCCCAAATGACCCAAAGTCAACTCTCATTCAGTGTCGTCCTCGCCCTTTATAATACCCTCCCTCCGCCCACCTTCCTCAGACTTTCTTTCCTCTCCATCAACGTCTTCAATCGCTCCGTTGCTCTCTATACTTTAATGTAAGTCAGCCTACATTGACAACCCTTGACCGATCACGACACATGACAACCTTTGGCTTTACCAATATCGAACTCCCCTTGGCCACTCTCACTTCACCCTCTCACGAGAAGCCCCTTGTCATCAAACACAACACAAACGCTGCACTGCTTTGGTGGAATTATACAAGCCTCGAGCTGCGAGATATGTCGTGTGACAGTGGCAGCAGTTGTCAACAAGTCCTAGGACAAACGATGCCACTTGGTTGACGGTTGACAAACGATTCGCTCCACCTCGCTTGCGTCTGAGACCTATAATTCCATTGAAACAGGCAACGGGCTTCCCTTATCCACTGCCACGGACCCAAATCCAAAACATTTCTGCAAGGCGCGCTCATCTAACGCTTGTCTTCTAGTAATACCCAGTCACTCTTTACATCAACTCGAATCACCGATTCACCATCTTATTCAAAATGAAGTACTCCGTCGCCGTCGTTTCCGTCATGGCTGCTGCCGCCTCCGCTGCCGTCCAGTTCAACAATGAGAACTGGAGCGTCGTCGAGGGCCAGCCCTTCACCATCAAGTACTCCGGCTGCGAGTCTGGCTGCACCATTCTCATCAAGAATGGCAAGTCCACTGACCTGAAGGACTACAAGACCCTCACCAGTATGTCTCACCCCTCGGAGCACAGTCGTTCTGAATCTAATTGTATCCAGGCTCTGCCACTGGTAGCTCTTTCACCTTCACCCCCAGCGACATGCCCAGCGACACCTACGCTTTCGAGATCAAGTCCAACTCCGACAGCAGCGACATCAACTACTCCAGCCAGTTCACCTACTCTGGCACTGGTACCGCCGCTACCACCTCTGCTGCCACCTCTGCTTCTGCCTCTGCCACCAAGGCTGAGAAGACCAGCACCAAGGCTGCTTCCACCACCCCTGCTGAGAAGTCGACCACTCTCTCCAAGGTCACCACCTCCGCTGCTGTTTCCACTCCCGTGACCACTCCTGCCTCGCACAACACCACCACCCCCGCTGCCTCCAAGACCAAGACCTCCTCTGGCTCCAAGTCCACTGAGGCTTCCGGTATGTCTCAAATTCCCTCGCAGCCTTCTTCACACACTAACCGTGATTTAGGAACCACCACTGGTGCCTCTTCCTCTTCCACTGCCTCCACTGTCCCCAACAGCGGTGCTGCCCGTCTGTCCTCCTCCATCGCCCTGATTGGTGGTGCTGTCATGGCCATGGTCTACCTCAACTAAATTCACGGACATGATGTAACGCGTTGAGTGAGCGCATGGGGAGTGTTTTTGACGAGTTTTTGGCTTTGGATTCTGTACATAAGTTTATTGGATGGCCTCTCTTCATTTTACGGTTACCCCGGGAGGCGTCTGCGGCAAGGATAAACCGGACGAGGGTCTATTGGCTTCTAATGCGTGGCTCGCGCAAGTATTTAAACAATTTTGGGACCTGCTCGTTGGTCGCCAAATTTTCTATCAATTATCGTCTCCGAAATCCTCTGTGTTTGTGCTGTTCATTTTGAGTGTAGATTTGTATGTGTCTCGAGCGCTTCAGTCGCGAGCCGGTGTTCATCCGTAGTACATTGTAGGGCTCGTGCTCGCGACGGGTACCTGCTTTACTTCGCCTCACTTGTGGGTGTCTTGCATTGACAAATCATTCTATCCCGGGCAAACTGTGGAGAAGGTGAGCCAAAATCCGACCCTACTTGGTCGCCAGGGACGGATACTGAGCCATTATCACGCCAGGACCGCCCTCCACCACCAGGTTACACGCCGGTGCACCCGGCGTAATTGGCCTATCCGTCCTGTGCACGACATTCTTTGTTAACGACTCCCCCCTCCTCCGAAGGGCCGAGCCGTTGGCAAACAAGGCCGGGGTTTCTCGACTATTATTTTATTGTACTGACGTTTGTGGCGGTCAAGCGAGCAAGGGGGGGAGAGGGGTGTCGGCATCTTTTTTGCTCTCGGTTGCTTGACGACGCGCGTCGGGTTAACCGTTTCCGATGAAATGAAAAGCGGAACGTCTGCTGGGATATGCTATCTGTGAGAAGGGGGGAAAGGGAAACTCAGTGAGCGATAAGCCGACAGACCAGGACCACGGGCAGACGTTGCGGGACCTGTCAGGGACGGGCACGCAATCCTTCGAAACAGAAACATGCAAGATCCAGGCGACTCGCGGCCTTCCGGCGGATGCCTCCGGGAGATCTGGTATTCATCCCATCCCATCCCATCCCATCCCATCCCAGGGGACATGGGACGAAATATTTTCCCCTTCTGGTTGTCATTTCCTTGATCTCGGTGGAGAATGGCCACGTCGATCCCGGCAGAGAAGTCGGCGAAATTAGTTACAACGTGCACGATGGTATGCAAAGCTGCAAGGTTTGGGATATGATTGATTGTGGTTGCATTCCTGATTTCTGTAGTGACGTCTGCACTATGATGCGAAACAACATTCCATATTGGACCCATTATCGTTGACGCGTGTAGTGTAACCCTTCTCTATGATACAAGATAAGAAGACGAGAAAATAATGATAACAACGGATAAAATGATTAACTTTTGTGTGAATGTATGATGGTTATTTTTTATGTTAACAAGATTGGACAATACTGGGTCGGTGACCGATTCTCAGGGAAACGGGGTAGAGTGGTGATGGAGGGAGGGTATGCGCAAAAACAACGCTATTTCCAAATACGCAATAAAAAAAAATCCCACGAAAGTGACCACGAATTTTCGTATAGAATGCTTACATGGGAGGGCGCTCAATGTCCGCCCAGGCGCCGACACCAAAGACATGGGAGTCTTGGGGATCGACAGACATGGGAGCGAAGGATTCGCCCAGATCAATGGTCATGTCGGATGCATGCGTCAGAGAAGCATGCTCGGGAGGAAGGTTGGTGCTGACGACGGTGCTCCGACCGCGCTGATTGAGCCAGAGGCGCTCATGGAGGTTGAGAGGCGGGTTTTGAACCATGTTGTGGAGGTTGATGTTGAAGAAGGTAAGCTCCATAGCCCCAGCGGCGTTCATGCTTGACACGGATGCCGAGTTTGACACGGAGCCGGAGTCTTGAGTGGGGTTGACGTTGATGGTTTCGGCCGCAGATGGGGCCGAGGCGGCCGATGGCTCGGACGTGACATGTTCCCAATCAGCTTCCAAAGTGTCGTCGGTGTCGGTAGACGCCGCCAACGTCGAAGCAGTTGAAGTTACGACTTTCGTAACAGGCGGACGGGGATTCAGCGAAAGGGGTGCCGGTGCAGCGTCGGCCGTGTTCGTGGCTGGCTTGATGGTCCCGTCTTGAGTCATTGGTAAAGCGATGTCGATGAGGACGGTGATGGATAAGTGCGGGAGGTTTGGTATCGGGACGGGGGTCGTAAATGAAGAAATGACGTGCCTATCGATCTGTAAGTTTTCATGATAGGGTGAAAGTAGTGTATGTGGAACTTACACGGAGCGGTAGGAAAAAAAGATGTGGAGTTGGACTCGGGTTAAATGCAAGATGTGATGCGGTCGCTGGAGCAAGCGTGGAGATATGACCGAGTGGGCGTATGTGGATGAAGAATACGCGGGGATGAGCGCAGAGAGGTAAAGAGATGGGCGGGGGAGGCTCAGGGAAGTGCTGAATCGAGCTGCTTCTTGAACAGCGACGGGTGGTTACATCTGCTGCAAGGCCCAGCAGATTGCAGCGGGTAGGCACGAATGGTGGATGGATGGTGGTGCACAAGGGCTGGAGGCGGCACTGTGGCTTCTTGTGTTGGGTGCCGTGAGGTTTAAGAGCAAGCAAGTGCTGTAACGTCTCAAGAAAGCCGGTGATCAAAGATGATTGCAACAAAGCTGGTGAGGAGGAAGAGGAACAGGAGTGGGAAAAGCCTGGTTGTGCAAGGGGGTCAGTGGGAGCTTTATACATCCATCGTCCATGGGGATGAGCCGGTGAGAGTAGATGGCAAGTGTGACAGCGTGGGATGTCTGGTTGTCAGAACTCGTATTGCCGCGTCGAGGGACACCGGGCGCGCCACTGAAGTGCCTTGGAGATGATTGCGCATCTGGGGGAGGGGATGTGGCTACAGGGCGTCGTCGGCACTGGGGAAAGCCGCTGTGAGTCGCACGAGGGTCCTGGTTCCCCTCCACCATCCCACGTCCCACGTCCCACGTCCCCAGAAACCAGAAACGGCCGAGTAGTGAGAGAGCGAGAGAGAGCGAGGCCCTAGCCAAGAATCCTCGGATATGCTGCCGAGCCTTTTCTTGGCCCACGACGCCCGGTGCTGGCCTGGCCTGGGGGATTGCCCATCTTGGGATGTGGCACCAGCGGTATGCGCCGAGGCGCTCTTACACAGTTTCGTGCATGCTTGCTTGCGCGTATCCCCCAGTCGGTAGAATTGCGCAAGAGGCAATGACGCAGGTCCTTTTTTTGGTCGTTACCGTCAGTGGGCTTTCTACTTTTTCCCCTTGTCGAGCTGGGCGAAAGCTACCCCGCCATTCCGCCCAATACTCGTGTCCCTAGATGCCATGATCTACACGCTCTGTCCTTGCGGCCCCTCTCTCATGCTTATATTTATTGGCCCTTGACGCTGACGATAGTGTTTACCGCACGGATCCCCTCCCTGCTTATACTGGTTGCACGCGAGCTTGCCCCTCCAGAGCTCCATGTCACCGCACATGATATCTAAACCACGCACGTCTCGGGCGAGGCAAAGGGCGCCGTTCGCCAATTATCGAGCCCTGGCTCTCCGCTAGATCAAAGACGGTTCACTGTTGCTCGCCTCACTTATGTTAGCGTTGACAACCCCCGGCCGCGGTTAAGAGGGGGCAGGTGAGGGTGGAGGGAGATGGACCAAGAAGAAACCAAGTACGCCTTCGTCTTCTGCACGTCACAGTCGAACGAACTTGTTTGCGTATCCCGGGGACTCGGCGGACCCCTCCCCCCAAAATGCGACCAACGATCGGAGGAAAACGTTGCACAACGTTGCCAATAGGCGCGGTCCGGCAAGGGCACCCCGAGTCTCGCTCCACTCAGCCTCCATGCTCCCCGTTTCGGGATTAATACCACCAGGGAGTGACGGATGCCCATCAGCCTTAAAGCTAAAATATTAAAAGTGTCGACACCACAATGCCGGCAACCATCCAATCGCACCCGATTGCACGACCGGCTGGCTGACCGGCAAAGGCTTCTCCCACGTCCCCTCCGTTGGGATGGAAAATTGCGCAGATACGAACCTTCAACTCCCATGCAGCCACATTGGGCCCGTTCCAAATCACCGACTCAGCTCAACCAGGATCATTAGCCCACTGACTTAGAAGCAGCCAAGATCTGTATGCCTTAGTGTTTCTGTTGGTACACTCGGAATTACGTAGCCAACTAGCGAATTAGCCTGGGAAGGCTGAAGCTATTAATACATATGGACGTCTATTGGCTACCCTCATGCAGCTTGGCATGCTCTGGAATGCGTCCGACCTTCGTTTCTCGTACAGGAAGCCGCGTAATGCTCGCAGCCGGTGTGATTCATCACGACAGAAAATAGAAAACAACGTCTGTCCACCACATGGTTGATTATTTCCCTGAATGTCACCGACGATGATATGTTTAGTCCTCTCCGCGTTTCAGGTATTGCAACGTTGGACGGGTTGCATGCCCTGCGCTTCCTATTCGCCTGCGCCCATCGACATACGCGCAAGCCCTCTATTGTAGAGAAGCCGGGTAACATGCCCCCGAAGGACGACGGAAAGTGCGCGTTGGGGCCAGACCGGGAGCCACTAGGACGGGGGAGAAACGAGGGCGGCAGGTAGGCATGTGATGGTGCCTACAGCCTGATTCCTCGCGGGATTAGGTCAATCGCAACCCACGTCCCAATTGAGATACCGAGAAACACGTTGACAGGTGACAGATCAACAAGCTACTGCATATGATTGAACTTAAAACAAGTGACACAACTTCGGATCCGCAACCATTCTCTGGCGGGGGGGGGGGGAGCTTTCCCACGACCTATTCTCTCCCAACTACGTAAGTCCTTGTGCGAGTCCTGCTGATCCATTGCGGCGGGTTCCATTTTCGCCGCACCCACTGCACACAGTGCACAGAGCAAATAAATAGCTGCATGGGCGGAATTGGGCAGAGTTGGGTCCCCCTCAGAGTCCTACGATAGGCCTAGATTCGGGGAGTTCCCCTCTTGTGTTCGTGCGTCCGGCCTCCCCACCCTAACAGTACAGCATATTCCGCCTCGATATGGACTTGCGTGCACACGACCACACCAAGGCCTGGCGAGGTTCCGACAAGGAAAACTAGCAAGCATTCGGCCATATGCTTCTGGTTGGTCAATGGGCATGGGGGACCAACCGTTAATGAGAAGTGCGAAAGGGCCGGATTTTGACTGGGACGGAGCAACAGATCTTTTGGGTGACGTACATGTGATTGCCCACATGACCATTTCAGTCAAGCTGATGAAACGTTTGTTGGGGAGTAGAGCTGGGCTTAAAAACTACCGCGGCTGCCTCGTGCTTTGTTGGGAGTGTTGATGACACAATAAAAAGTTTGTTCTACTGCCGAAATTACAAATCAGATCGACCTTTGAGAATCGAAATGTCACGTTTCTTTAGTTGAAGCTGATGTGGTGTCGCTGGTTCAGAACATGGACTGATTGGTTGATTGCCGCATCTCAGACCAAGCAAGGCAGACTCGACGTAGCAGGTTACTATTGCCGGATTCAGCCCTTTGCCACTAGGCATAATGAATAATTCGTGGTTGAAGAAGGAAAAAGCATGTCTCCAACATCAGGTATGTAATTCCGTGGGCTCAGTCAGCCTTACGCTCGGTCGGCTACCTTCGTCCTCGATGATCCCGCTTTCGTCGCACTACTCTCCCGACCAGATTTCAATAGCCCTGCAACCCTAGAATGGAAGCAGCCGCGCCTCCAAAACCAGGATCGGGAAAGCCTAAAACGAGAACATAAATTAAGGTGGCGGCCGACCTCGTGGACGATCTCGATCCTCACATGAAACCCAATGTTTTGGGTTTGATAGTAGCACCCCCGTAGCCACATTGGCGCCCTCGGAGAGATGATCCAGTGTCACGGAGGTGTGCAGACTGGTCTAAGTTGCCTCACGCATACCCGCTGTGTTGGTGAACCCCCATACGAAGCTGACCATTCGGGGCACACGACCATGGTTGAGTGGGTGGGGGATTAAACACCAAGGGGGGAAAGTAAATAAATGTCTTGAATATGGGTGGGTAAGCCATCTAAGCAGCTACCAACTCAGCAACCGCACTGGTTGAAATTCGCTGCATCTAAGACCGAGACCGTCATCGATACCTTCATCTGATGCAGCATCATGCTCGGCTGAGGCTTCAGGCTTTGCTTGGAAAAATAGAGACAGATGCCTCCTCTATGGTTGGGTCCAATCATATCGAATCCACTTGGGACATGGAGTGGCCAGATTTGAGTTGTTCTCGTGAGGTGAGAGTGTCTCATGCCTTGCCATTGTGCAGCCAAGAATCTACCTTGGGAAAGGGGGGCTACCCGTTGTTTAGTAAAGGGAAACCAAAAAGTTTTCAGCCTCTGTATAAGTTTCTGCAATACACACCTGCTCGTGACCAACTGTTTCAGCCCCTCTTTCGGCGATGGCCTCTGTGTTACTCACTGCATGGCTAAAGTGTATCGCCACTTGCCCCGGTGAATAATAGCGTCACGTTAGAAGGCTTTGAAACCTGTTTGAGGCGTGGCTCATGTCAGCTTTTCAACGGAAGCCTCTCCAAACACCCATCCTTCGGAGAGGGCGAAGTGGACATGCGGTATGTTGTGCTCAATCTCGACAGAGTCTGGACCAGATGCGAGTCTGATCGAGAAGTAGACGCCGCGAGAAGTGAAACAATGACGAAGAATTGCTTGGCATTGGTTCATATGATTCATAGAACGCTTGCAACGTTGCTTTCCCAGGCAATTTAGATTTGGCATGCCAACTGAGATACACCTCTGCGACAGTGGTAATGTTCTATCCGAGAGAAAAAAATGTATTTGCACGAGTCACTTGTGCAAGGAAGCGAATGCAGAAGATGTTTACCATCTGAGGCAAAAGCTGGAGTACTCCTTTACTCAGCAAGGCAATACCTTAGGTTATATTCTCAACAAATGCTCCCTTTTGGAACAGCATTTGCTGAGATTATCGGGCAAGGAATTTGTGGTTGTTTTTTCTTGTTAAGAATAATGAAACAAGGCTGCTCATCACAGAGATACCAACTAGTCCTATACAACAAGCCCACCATAGACAGCGCATCAAACAACAACACAACGTCGAGTCGGAAATTGATTAATAGAAAATGCCAATTTTTCCTTCTTCATTTTCCGCTAATTTTCCAACTAGGTGTCGAAATACCTGGCACACACAACGCAAACTTGGGTTCCAACCCAGGACAAGAAAGGAAGCATTAGGGGAAAACCTGACTTTCGTTGTCAACGAGCAGCGTCAACTATATATACCTCATCAGACAGATCTAGCGTAGTTACTTGTTCTTCAGGCTCCTCTATGTATATGTACTGGTGTGGGCTATGTCTTCAATAGCTCAATTGCTTGTATGATGGCATCATGTGAAAAAAGATGTGGCTTCTTTTGGACACTGTTTCTGAGAAAATTGAACCTCTGATCACCGTGTACTGGTTGAAAAAGGACGATAATAAAAAGGAGGCATTGTTAGGATTACACCACACTAATCTAATATAAAATGAACTATTCAAAGTATGTCAAGCATACGATCAAATCATGTTCGCTAAGGTAAAATGCTCATACTCTGTAAGTAGAATGAATCATGAATGGCTTGTGCCTTACTCCTTCTCGCATCAATGCCCATGCAATGCTATGTATCAACTTCCACCAAGATCAGCGCCCAGGGGAACCCCAAACACGTTGGTCCGCTCCCTCTCTCTTCGCTCGGCCTCCATCGTCGCCGCCATACTGCCCTTCCTTCGCAGCCCTGGTGCTTTGAATTTCCTCACTACTTGGTATGACCTGTCCAACTCGTTCTCAACCGCGCATCTGATTCTCAGGGCTGCAACCGCAGGCCACACGCTCCTCTCTCCCCTGAGTATCCAATAGTCGAGCGTTTCACGCGTCGGTGTTTCCAAAAGCCGCACAAAATCTCCTGCCGTCACCTCCGGCACAAGCATCATTGATGCCGCCGGTACTTGTTCATCAACCAAGAAGCGCCGTATTCCCGCTGGAAGCAGACGTAGAGTGTCTAGTTGGCGCAGTCTGTGCCGTATTTCCAATCCGACCATTCTAACCAAAAACGCAGACACCTGCGTTGTCTTGCTGCGAGCTTCGACTAGGGAAGGACCGTGCATATCAGATTGAATAAAAGGAATCAGGTAGGGACGAGCCTGGCTAACAATAAAATGATTAACGTTGAAAAGCTCAGCGATGCGTCGCAGAGGCGAGTCGCGGTCCGAATATGATGTGTGTGTCCAATGACGGAAATCAATAGTATTTGCCGGTGCCCAGGGGACAATGTTCCCATGAACATCTTTGCAGAGCATGGTTGTCTTGCGCCGGCCGTACAGAGCAGGGGAGGAGGCATTCGATGCCACTGCAGCAGTCCAGATCAACTATAGCAGGTTAGATGACGGTCTATACGGGCCATACAGCAGAACTTACGACATTGGGTGCGGTTAAATAATTCAGGAGGGTTGGAACGCCGCCCTGTCCTTCTGTGGCGACTGTAATATTCAGCACTCGCTTGCTACGATTGTACGCCTCCTCGAATGTCAAATCGCCCACATTAGCTCTCACACATTCTTCCAGGACTGTAACATCGAGGAAGTATCCCTCTCGAGAAAAGCGGCGAATCCGTCGCAGTAAAGTTTCCCATCGTGAGCGAGTGGTCTGGCTGCTGGAGGGCTCTATGCCACTCTTTGACGAAAAGGCTGTCAGGTCGATACTCTCGCCGCTCAGGACAGCCGGAAGCTCGTCCTCTGTGTGTATGGCAACCAGAGCTGCAATCAAGGCGCCAGTGGCCGTGCCGGTGATAATGCGCGGCAGAAGGCCACGGAGAAACAGGGCCTTGACGACGCCAAGGTGGCACATTCCAAAGATGGCTCCGCCCTGTAAGACGAGTGTGCTTCTGCCAAAGGCCTGTCTTGTGTCGTGGATACAGTCCAGCTTCATTTGTGTTGTTAAGGTGATGCCATTTACATGGCCTGCTGACGAGGGGCTGGTTGGGAGCATGCGAATGTCCTCCACCGACTCGGCCAGCTGTGTAATATATTCTTCTATTAGATACTTGGTGCCAGCAAATGACCGGTTGTATAGCCTCGGCGCAGTAATATTGCCCAGGTTTCGGACCAGCCCGGATCGCAAGAGGTTGACCAGCTGCTGGAAGTTGCCATTTTCGCGGTATGTCGCCAGGGAGTCGAGTCGTTCATTGATGAGGCGCCAGTCGTAGTACTTGGATGTCGGGTTGTTCCGCCTGTAAAGGGGTGAGCACCTCTGCTTCACATCAACCAGTCGTCGTTCACCTACCAGAGGTCGAGGGAGAGGAGGTTGTCTAAATGCAGAGCGGCCTCCTCCCAGTCCTCGAAAGTCTCGGCGTGGCGCAAGAGGTCCAGCCAGAGCTCGACGGGGCTCTTGCGCGTGTACCAGCTGCGCAGCTTCTGTAGCGACATGGTTAGACGAGTATGCAGTCGCGAAAGGTAGTGGTGCCATTTACCCTCTGCCAGAACTGGGCCACGTAGACAACGACACCCCATACGGCCACAACTACCCCCATGATTGCCGAGGGACGATCACAAGCACCATCGACGGAAGCCGGAAGCGCTGGAGTCGGGGTCGGGGTCGGGGTCGAGCGCAGAAGGAGCGGCGCGCGCGTATCTAGGGCATTGTAGGGACCGGCGGGCCACATGCAAGACGGAGCAGTGGTCTTCGCGGCGGATTGATAAGGGCTGAGAGTAGCTCGAGCCCGCGCAAGAGGGTGTTGAACGGTTGTTGTTGGCCCGTGGAGCTCCCCGCAGCCTGCCGTGCCGTGCAACAAGCAGCAACGCTAAAAGTCAGGCATGTGATTGCCAATGAGATCACCAGCGCGACCAGCTCGGGCCGGAGACTCCCTTGTCTGAGCCACAATACCACCTCTCAACACCACAATCGCTCCGTGCTGGCTGGAGAGAATGCGCAGTTGCAGCGCACATGGGCAAGCGGCTGGTGGGTGCCAGTCGTGTCGGGACTACAATGGATTGGCGGCTCGGCGCGCCGCCAGGTCGAGTGTTGATGCAGCAGCATGACCATGGCTAACTGTGTCTATTTTTCTTCATTCTGATCTAAACGCCGCCCCAAGAGTGTGGCCCTGTCTCCCTCGGACTGCCCAATTATATATCATACACTAAAAAAAAAAATACCCCGTGTCCTCGCGGTAGAGCTGCCTTTGAAATCCGCTGTCAGGAATCCGTCTAATCATCGTCGTCGTCGATGACATTGCGTCGCCTGTGTCTACCAGATGTTTCCATGGGTTCAACCTCGGAACCCTCAGCATCCTCATCCTCCTCGGGCTCTCTTGTCCTTTGTCGCTTTGAGCGTGGCTTCGGGGCATCATCTAGTATATCGTCATCGTCGCCTCCGCTCACGACCTCCTCTTCCTCATCACTCCCGACGACGAAATCATCTTCCTCGTAGTCATCATGACGACCCTGACCATGGGGCAGGTCATCGTCAGAATCGTATTCATCCGCGTGTCGCTTAGGTTTGCCGGATCCAGGAGCGCTGCGCTTTCGAGATATGCCCATCCCTCGCCTGCTACCCTCGAGGTCGCCAATCGAAAGACCCCCGCGGCTAGACCTCCCATAACCACCGTCCATCTTGAAGCTTGCATTCTCACGGCGGCGCTGGGCCTTTATCCTCTCCTTCTCGGCCATCTCGGCTTGCTTCTTCTGCAGCTCGGGGTCTCGAGTGGTTCGGATAATCATGTCACCTCCGGACGAAGTCTTGCTTGCCAGTGCCATCCTCTCTGCCAGGATCGATAGCGCGTCATCGCCCACAGCCTTGTTAGGACGCACATTGTACTGCTCCGTAATGTGACCAACAGTCATGAGCAAGTTACTGCTCAGCTCGGCGGCGGCAGCGTAATAGTGGCCATCGTGGAGTTCGTTGTACGGCTTGTCGGGCGCGGGAGCAAGAGCTTTCTTCGAGATTTCGTATTGCTCCCCACCAATCGAAATCGTCGCCGAACCATCGCTCCAACGAAAGATATTGGTGTTGCTCTTGAGTTCACCCGTGCCGTGATCCCTGCGCACTCTTGCGACGTGTTTGGGTTGCTGAGACTTCGCATTGGCAATGTCAAAATCGGTCGGTTGGAAGGTTTCCGGGTCATACTCCTCGGGGAGAATTTTGATGAACTTTGGGACTCGCAAAACTCGCAACTGCAGTATTCGGTAAGCGCATGAAACAATGCAAGACGTTGGCAGTACCTACAGCGCCATCTTTGGGCTTGGGGATTCTGTGGCGATAAGTCTGAACAGCCATGACGACCCTGTCCTTCGTCTCATGCTGAGTCTGGCCCTCATTGTCATCGCGGTAGCGCGCGTAAGTATCCCCTTCAGGATCGGAAGCGAGGTCATCGTCGTCAAGAACGCGTTCCTTGGTGGACGCCACCTCGTCGTCGCCCTCATCGCCAAAGAGGTCATCGCCGCCCTCGTCGAGGGGGTCAATTGGGTCTTCCGAATCGGACATGGTTTTTTGATGCTGGAGGCACGCGAGGAGAGTTGGTGCGATGGAGGAAGCGCGTTGTCGAGCAGGACGAGCCGACAACTGGTGCGTATACGGCCGCGGCGCTTTGAGTCTGGCAGCTCTGTTTGGCGACAACACCTTTTGCAGAGCAGGCGCTAGGCCTGAGGCTGAACATGCACTAGCCACACGGCTTCAAAACGACCAGCCACAGGCCATGCCGGCTGCTAATTGACTGACAGGGAAAGGGGTCAAGGCGGCGGATGCAACTCGCTTAGGCGCCCAAACTCAGCCTAGTGCGCTTCAGGTACGTCGAAACCCGCGTCAAGTTTGTCAGGGAGGAAGCTCGCTGGCTCTAGAACTTTGGGCAGTTGGCTTAGCGGAGTCAGTAGCCGCGCAGCAGCTTCATCTCCATCACCGACACCTCCTAACTTTCAAAACCCCCTTTCTCGACAATTGCGACCGCAAAAGGGCTCTCCCTCCCGCTTGCGATAGCCTCTTAACGACCCCCAAACGACACCCACAAGACCCGAGTTCCTCCACCGCTTTTCCCGGGCAATATCTCCCCCAAGCGCTCGCTCGATCCTGACCTACGTCCGGCCGCCACTCCATACTGCCCCTTCTTCACCCCCCGCGACCAGCGCTTCCCACCCCGCCTTTTCGCACACGATGTCGAACCTCTTCTCCGGGATGTAAGTTACCTGTTGGATTTCTTTATTTGCGGGTTCTCGTTGTCGCAAACCTTCGGACCGGTCCGCCAAACACCCCAAACAAAACATGGTTGGCTTGGTTGTGGTTGTTATACCCTGTGTGCCACGGTGCCATTTTGGGCCATGGATGAAGGATACCACGGGTTCAGTAACAACCGTCGGTGGCGAATGCTGTTCACACCAAGTCTCTCCTGGGCCTTTTTTATGTGCAAGCGCAACACCAAATCGCCCATTTCTACCATGATGCACTCAATCCTCGATTGCGCCTTCGAGACTGATCACATGCCTGCCTCATGGCTCCTGAACCTTTGGTCGCGCGAGCACTATCAAGCCTAGCCGCCGCCATCTGGCTCAAGCAATATCAAGTCCACCCGCTACCATGCAGTCCTTGGGTACAACGTCCAAGACATATTTGAACATTGCGGGCCCATCGTAGGCCCCTTTTATTGTCTCAGCGCGGCCGCCGCAGCTCTGTACCGAGGTACCTGCGACTCTAATTCCGACCTCCAAGTTCTGTGATGCAGTCGAACCTCACCTAACACGAAGCATATCCTTCTTCCCCACCAAGTGGTACAATAATATGCCCTCGACTATCTTCATATTTACGACTTTAGTCCATGGCAGGCTCGGGAATAGTTCCATACTATTGCCCAGTCTCGACGTAATGTGCTGATACCGCGATAAAGGAGTCGAGGGTGGCCATTGATACACTATCTCTTGCCTTGCACACTGTCGTTCTCTACCAGGGTTATGTCCAACTACTAACAGTGTAATTCATCTAGCAACGCCAGGTTTCGAGGCGGGTCAGGCAAACCTTCCGCTCCACCGAAGAGTCCTACTACCTCCTCTGCCTCCAGCCAGGCCCCTCCTCCTCCTCAGGAACACGTTTCTCAGGGGAGCCAGTCATCCTCTGCTAGTTTGGCTCCCAAAGTTCCTCCTTTGCCCAATTCGCCTTCCCTCGCCCAGACCATCGGTATGGATGAGTCCAGCGGTGTCATTGCAGGTGGCGACGACATCATTGCATCCTATCACTTGCCTCGACCTCTTCCCCTCTGGTTGAATGCCCAGTACGCCAAGCATATTGTCAAGGGCAACTTCATGACACTGAGTGCACGACCCAAGACTGTAGAGCAGGGCGAGTGGGTTGCGCATCAAGGTATGGCGTTATATAGTCAAGCTCCGAACAGTTGACTGACCTGACGTATCCAGTTGTTGAGCACTACCGCAACCTTTGGAACTTTGTTCGCGTTTTGCACGAGAAGGAAGAGGATGGCACATCCATCTGCAACCAGACAAGTTGCCCTCGCATGTCGGCCGGAACGTGAGTGTCCCCTTTGCTTCCAGGTCGATTTGATGCTCACAATTGGCCAGAAACCATTCATTCACTTGGTTGAACAGCCGAAGAGAGCCAGTAGAGCTCCCCGCGTATGAGTATATGTCCTTAATGCAGCGATGGATCTCCGGAAAGATCGACGATACCAACATCTTTCCTACCGACCACTCTGGTGTCTCGTACTCCCATAACCCCGCCATCACGACCACACCTCTTTCTCAGCTCACAAACCCCGGCGAGCCTGAGTGGATCGGCAAGCGATCTGGTTTCCCTGACAAGTTCGTTGAAATCTGCCAGATGATCTTCCGACAAATGTTCCGCGTTTACGCTCACCTTTACTGGGCCCACTTCACTGAGCCCTTCTATCACCTTAACCTAGAGAAGCAGCTCAACAGTTGCTTCTCCCACTTTGTCCTGACTGCCACCGCTCTGGACATGCTCAAGCCCTCTGAGCTGGAGCCCATGCAGCCTCTCATTGACCTTTGGGCTGCAAACGGAACCTTCCCGCCGGAATCCAAGGCGTACGAATACGCCAATCTCCGCGCTGGTGAGCGCCTGCTGCAGCTCTCCGGCATTGCGCAATAAGTGCACCTTGTGTTGGCGCAACGACGTACGAAGACATGTTTTGAGACATGTAGACAAGGAAAGCAATGGGTCACCCGTTCCGGTACTCGGCCCGCGAAACAAATAGAAATTGTATAGGCATGGCAGCCACGTACTGGCTGGGGGGTATGAGAGATGTGTGGTGCGGTTTTAGTGCGTGGTGCAGACACATTTACCTGCAGAAATGGAGTTTCGGATGCTCCACGAGATATGGGAGTCGGTTGGAATGTGAATGCCAAACAATATTAAAAGAGTAGCAGTAGCTGGCGTTTTCGGTGCAGGGTCGACAATATCAACCATATTTGCCCTGGTGACGGATTGATTTCAAACTACTGAAAAAGCGCTGCGAGCATCAAGGTCAAATAGAAGTCTCCCGTTGGTACCAGGTTTTAGTGCTCTTACATACAATACATGCTCAGTTTGTCCTGACGTCCCCGTTACAAGAAGCAGCTACCTGGCTGATTTTGTATTCCACGATTGTGGGTTGATGTTCGTCAACAATGAACCTCCCGGATCCTACAAACATCCTGTCTTCCAGAGACTTTAGGAGTGGACTGTCAGTCTCAAACCTGACCTGTATGACTAGTTCATGTTACGGGTCAGCTAGTCTAGGCCATGAGCGTGTAGGGTAGGATACGGTCAACCAAAAAGAAAAGAGCAAAAGAAAGGAAACCCGAACTACGCAGCAGCTAGTCAACTCACAGGCGTTCCCAAACCCTGTCGTCGCGGCATTGTGCTCGCCGCGGATGACCTTGCCCTCGGCCCCGGCCATCCCCACGACGCCGTTGTAGCTGAAGCGCAGCAGGGCGCCGGACGCATCGCGGGCGACGCTCGACACATCGAGGCGCACCACCTGGCCGCCGGGGTCGCGCCGTAGGAAGTCGCTCCCGTGGACAAAGGTGGCGCGCAGCGAAGGTTCGTAGCCGGGCTCCGAGACGAGCGTGCCCTCCCGCGCGAGGAAGGGGATGTTGAGCAGGCCCGAGCTGATGGGGAGCGGCCTGTCGATGAGAATCTGGGAGGGGGTGGTCAAAGGTGCCTGTCAGTCGGGCCTTGTCCGGGAATGCTTTAATAGAGAGGGCGAACGAGGTCCATGCGTACATGCGCGGTGAAAGCTGGGATCAGAACGGGGAAGTTGGACAACTTCGGCGGAGGGCGCTTTTGAGCGGAGTCTAAAGCCATTTCTGGAGAACGATGGCAACAAGGCGCTGGTTGAGTTGGGTGTGAATACCCTCACCTGCTCGCCATGCAACGGTAGAGGCAGCTCAGTGTCTCCGAACTGGATTATGGACATCTCATCATTGCCCTATTTATTAAAGCCATTACATGGCAAACTCATTGCATCTCTGGCATCTTGTACACCGGAAACAATTCAGAACCGTGCGGACGGAGCGAAGCTCAAGCGAATGTCGGGATCGGTCGATGGGCACACGCGCGGAACTCATGCGACACTGACAACATATCTGCCGAAAAAGGCATTGCGTTTCCCACAATCGTTCTCGTCGTGTCACTGAGATTAGGCGGGGGTATGAACCGATAGTCTGCGGAAGGAAAACATATTTGGTATTAATGGGTGGACTATTCTAGCACTGGCGGGACAAAGCCAGGCGAGGGGCTGCTCGGACATGTACGGGACACGAGAATGAGATATTGTGATTGTGCAAATACAACTTAGCCTTGAACAAATGGACTGTCACAGCGCCGAAGAATCTATCGAATCGCATCTCTGCATAGCATAGTCAGGAATATATGCCTCATTGACGGAACCCGTTATTCAGCCGTAATACCTACCATCAAGAACGAAGCACAGCAGCCTGGGGCAACAGAAGACAAGATCCATGGCAAGCTGGGATTCTATTCAGTATGGCTAACCAAGGAACTAGCGTGGTGCCAGATTTTGTGCTTGGCCGACGCCTGCCAGCTGATCGGAACAATCCATGACATAACCCACCGTGAACTCGGCCCTTCATGCATCGCCCGCGTATTATTGAGGCTTTTAGATCATGACGAGAGTTGCGCGCTGCGAAACACCACTTTGCCCCTCGGAATATGCCTTTATACCGGCCCGGTCGTGGCGGTATAGTAAGCCTTCTATTGCAGTCGAGCCTTGCATGTCAAGGGAAGACTGAAACGCATGCATACTAGGCCACAAATAGGACCGAGGATTGCCAATGTTTGCGAGGCCGTCATGGCAGTGTGGTGTTTAGCCGCAAGCAAGCTGACGGCGGCTGACGACAGACGAGGCTTTTGTTGCTTGGCCCAACCCAGCCCCCCCAACCGCCGTATGCCCGAGTCTTCCGGGTTATTCCCCCACAATCACCGCTCTGTACGGTGAAACATGGAGCAAGAAGCTCTTGTAACCCCAAATAGCAGTCCCACCCCCCGTCCTTACGCTCACGAGGACCTGGTTGACCATTGGAACGTCATCCATCTCGGCTATTGAGTCGGGGATATCCCCGTTCGACATTCGCCAAACTTCGGAAAACCAGCCATCAGCCTTCAAGCCACATGTTTCAGAACCTTGTTCTGTTGTGAGATCGAGTGGCTATGAAGCTGTTCTCCAGTTGACCGTAGCCCTGGGTCCCCAGAATGTGGCAGAGGGCAACATGCCCGACGTGCTTCACCGCTTAACCTTGACAGGCAGCCACAACCAACTGCCTTTTGCCCTTACCAACACTAACAACCAACCAAGCCGATGACGATTCCAAGAATGGAACTCCTCACTAGAAGGCCGTCGTATTGCGCCCTGTGCTCGTTGCTTTTTCTGTGAGACGGGCTTGGACGGGGACTCGTCTGCACATGTAACTCGATCTGTGGGATCATGCGGATAATGTCATGTACACTTGCTTTACAAACATTACCGTTGCATGTTTACCGAATGCATGTTTCTATGCCCAAAGACAGGGTTTTTAGATATTCGAGGCCTTTGGGCGAGCATCGTTGCGTCAAAGCTGTGATCCGGTGCATTCTCGATCGGATCCGACCTTCGCAAAATCTACTCTGTTCGGGGACCCTGATATTGCACTTGCTATACGCCGGTACCCTGCTATTTTGTGTATGGGACTCTCGTGGGTCCCGGTGAGTGAAGATGTGCGAGGCTACTTTGTGTTTTGGGAGAAGTGTTGAGACCAGCGCTTGCAGATCCCAGCTATATTGTAGGTCACAATCAATAAAGATTGACGTCTTTTAGAGTTGTGAATGACCGGTTCGCTCGAGCAGGAATCCATGTAATGGATGGCGCACTGCCCCAGCCATCTCGTACATAGTCCCTGTGACGGGTCTGGGAACGGAAACATGGCGTGAAGCAAGATTTTGCCGCACCTGTCCATGTTTCAGATGCATCAAACGACTGAATGACGGGTGAAATCGTCCCTCCCAGGATCTCTGACAAGGACAAAAATAGAGTGACTCTAATTTTCCCAGCCTTTCTGGCCCATAGCCTCGTGAACCTGCATGAAGCAGGCCTGGGGGCCTGTTGGTTGATATCACGACTTGCCGTTTGGAATGATAGTCCCTAGAGAGGTGGAGTAATATGAGCAGCATTATACTGAAAATTCTTCTGCCATCGCGGCATCAGGTGTTGCGGATTGTGGGTGTAGAGTTGAAGCTGGCCAGGGATGCCTTGACTACACACTTGCGGCTGGAAAAATTCCTCTCGGCCTGGAATACTTTGATCCTCCACGCAGAAGCACGCCGTTCTCTTCCGCAGCGTGTTCCAGTGGCCTTAGATCTAAGGGCCGCTACCCTGGTCGTGGACGATTCAGGGTGGCCCCATCCACATTGAGCTGAGCATGGAAGACCTCTTGGACGTCAGCTTAGACGCATAGAAAATTCCGCCGCCTGTCAAAATCGGCCAGGGTTGGCAATTGTCGTCCCCCAGGATCAGGGTTGAATTTAGCGAGTATCTACCTTCCCTTACTGCTTAAGGCAATGGATTCGGGATTCTGGGGCTGCGTCATGGAAGCATTCTATCGGAATGTTTCGTAGGCGAATATTATGATGCTCGCGGGAGAAGGCTGAAGAGACGCATGCCATGGGTCCTCAGGCCATCTGGGTCTAGACAACAAAAGAAACAAACAAACCATGGAACTGAGGGGGGCTGGCACAGCGACCGCGCGCTGTATCCGCCGTGGGGGCCTGGAGTCCGACATCGCGAGGTGAGCAAGAGTCATAACGGCGGCGTAGCAGATTCTTCACCAATGAAGCAAGGTGAGGCAGTTGGGCAACGACTTGGGCCGAATTGTGTCCGGGTACGGTGAGCAATCAAACGTTAGTGCAGTGACGAGAAAACCATCGAGAAAACGGTCAAGCGAATGCCTCTGCCGAAGCGATCGGCCTCAAGGTGAACTGCAGGAGTCGAGCCACAGGTTGGGTTCCAAAGCTGCCTTGGAAGACGCGCAGGTCCCTGGTAACTGGAGAAGGGCATGGCCTAATTTGGCTAAAGATGCTGCGCCAGGAAGGGGAAGGGGACGTCCTGGTTGCTTGGACGGGCGGTTTAGGAAGCAAATGGGGATGCTGAACTGGGCTCGGGCCAAACAGAGGCCAGTCCTGTGAAGCGACAGAGCTGCTCGCCTCACCAGAGTGATTGGCTGTGATTCCTTTTGCTCCGTTTTGGACGGCGCCGGCCGTCATTGACCCAATCTGATCCTGCCGGATCGTAAGCCGAACGGAAGAGAGGCCCGCTGAAGCATTGGATGGCAGGTTCAGCATGGATCAAGGCGCACACCGAGCTTGTGTTTGGACCATGGCCGCGGTCATGACGCCAAGGTCCATCCACGAGGAGCGAGCGGACCAGCAGGGAGTATGGGTGACGGGAGGAGTGGGTGCCTGACTTGACTGAGGGAGGACGCGCACGCGTGACGGGGCCAAGCAGAAACACACCGACAAAACAAAGACTTCGAATGGAGAGGCACCATGGCCGGCCATTATGCGGCCATGAAGCACAGTGGAGCTGTGATTGTCAAGCTGATGAGCCTAGTGGTTGGGTCTTGGAGGGCGTGTGCGGGAGTGTACGGAAGTCGCATGTACCCGTAGCACAAAATTTTTTCCCTTTCCCAGCCACCCACTTGGTTGATGGGAAGTGAACGATGGAGGAGTGAAGGCGCCCACGAGATTGGTGACAGGAGTTGGGGAGTCAGGCCATGAGAGCATCGAGATGAGAAGTTGGCAGCAAGTACCACAGCTTGGTTTGGGTGCGGTCAGCACGGATAGCTTAATTTTGTTATTAATCATGTAAGTACCTGAGGCACGAGCCAAGGTACCGACCGTCCCAATGCTGTCGCCTGCGCCTGTGCTCCCAGCTTCTAGATGGGTTACGTCGGAGAGCCTGAAGTGCCTCAG
The DNA here is from genome assembly GCA_003031705.1 of Calonectria naviculata. Taxonomy (NCBI): domain Eukaryota; kingdom Fungi; phylum Ascomycota; class Sordariomycetes; order Hypocreales; family Nectriaceae; genus Calonectria; species Calonectria naviculata. The sequence continues at coordinate 36,064 of NAGG01000590.1, forward strand.
GCGCCACTCTAGGCTCGATCCAGGGAGTTCGTGCGGGCTTCGGAGAGTCAGCCATGGCAAAACCAAGCAGTGGCCTATGAGAGACAGACTCGCTTATAGTACCTTCAAGGGTTGTAGCCGTGTGTAATCGATCGCATAGAATTGGGCTGAATCTGAGGGTGGATAGTACGTCTCCATCAAGTTCCTTCCGGGCGCGCAGCAGATCCGAAGGGCATGCCCCCAGATCCTGATCTACGTACATCGGCCTGGCCCTGGACCACATCGGCCTCAGGCTGGGCGTGTCGCATGTCGCGTGTGGTCACGACGGCGACGAGGGACGAGAACGCGTGAGGCTCCCGGCGCCAGAGGCAAAACGTAGCGCGGCAATGCGCGTACAGGGAAAGGCATGGCAGTGGCATGGCAAAATCTGGAGTACGCCGCGGGATGGCAGCAAAAGGCGCATCGCCATCGAAGCCTCCTTCGTGTCGGCTGGCTGCAGCTACTTGCGATCGCTGCTCGGCGAAGCGTCGGTACGTACCCCTCGGAACTACCCCACGACCCACGGTGATGAGCTTGTCGAGCAATAGGAAGCTCACCAGACAACCTAGTGGCACTTGGCTGCTGCACTCAGTGGCCGTGGCCCATCGGGGTGGACCAGTGGACGGTTTTAGCACCCGGCATCAGGCAAAATAGCGTCCGTTTTTTTGATGCCCAACGTCGTTCCCGTCCTTAGGTTTTGGGCCATGGCCGGCCCGGTCCAGCAGCCCCCGAATCAAGAACGACCCAGACGGAGGTCTCTGAGCCACTGTGATGAGTGGCCGAGTCACGTCCTGAGTTGCTCGCTAAACAGCTTCGTTCTCGACATCTGGCTGGAGATTGGACGTTGGCACACGGCGGCGTGCTCCAGTTCTGTTTGGGCTGGACTAACTAGGGAAACTTTGGAGGGGAGGTGACAGGGCTGCCACGCTCACCGGGCAAAATTTGCTTTTCTTCGTTGCTTTTTCTGGCTTCCATTTTCCCCTCTTCCCGTTTCGCCGCCCGCGTGTCGGTTCCGGCGATGAACCACCCCCGTCCTCCCGTTAGGCCCCCCCGTCGCTTCGACCATGGCACCACTGGGAGATAGCCACTGGCTGAGGCGTCCTCAGTCGGGCATGGGTTGGTGGCTGAGTGGGCAGTTTATGAGCACTAGATAGAGCAATATCACAGGTCGTTGTTGATGATGGCCTCATAATTTCGAACACCGCTCTAAGATAGATCACATCAGGGCCCAAGAAGACCGAGGCCGCGGGGGCTGCAGTAGAATGATGCCGAATTGGCTCCATGCTGAGACGGGTTCGTACGGGCTTGACTCAGGCCCGACAGTCGTTTCCACGAGGTCCATGATTGCCGGCCCACGGCGAATCGCAGTCGTCAATATGCAGTGCCTCCCCATGTCTGGCATCTACAGCGCTCTACCTTGGTAACGGGGTTGGATGGCCGATAGTATCTTGTCATCTAGCTCATCGGGAGTGGAGGAGCAGGTGCTGATGGTGGAGGTGGAGTTCGACAACCATGCTGGTCGCTGCGACCACACATCTACCACACAACTTTTTTTTTTCCCATCCGGTCCAGGGTTCTTTTTACGGCATGAGCTGCTACATGCGTACAGTTACGACCAAAGTGGTGATAGTGTTGCGGTTCCATTTGTTACCGCTACCTTGCGGCCACCGCTAATTGTTGAAGACGATGATCACGATCACGACGGACGAGAGGGCATGATGTTGATTCGTATACATCAACACCACCAATTTCCTCTTTCCTCCCCCTATGTTTCCATACTGGGCCGTTCTGAGGCCTGCCAGGCCTGACCAAGACCATCCGTCCGAATGACAGGCTCGTGAATGACGCCTCCACACCCACTCGAGGCAGTCACTGGCTGTGAGCTTGCTCACTCATCCGTCTCTCCTCGCGCGCGACCACACCTTGCCCTCACTTACACAGTTCCTCGGAACCATTGCTGTAGCCGCACCCCCCAGGGCCTCTAACTGCACCCTGTCGAAGCCCTCCCCCCCCGGGGGTCCTTCACAGGCCTTGGCTTGGCCGCCCCCCTCGTGTGGGGCGACATCCTTTGGATAGACGTCCCCTGTGAGTCGAATCCAAGGACGACATTTTCGAAGTCTAGGTACCGTCGTCCATCTGAAGAGGCGGCGTCATGTACCTCGGAGCTAGATGAGAGACGGTCAAGTACATAACCAAAGCCGCTCCTCCCCTTGGACTACCTCTATCTATCCGCACTTCCTAAAGCAGCAGTCTGTTATTGACTATTTTCCCTGCTTTTGCTTACTGTACCCGCCCGTTTGGCCCTAGATCTGGAGTGCAGCAAACCGCAACAGCAACAGCAACACCACCACAACCACAACCACAACCACAACCACAACCACAACCACAACCACAACCAACACGAGTACCACCCGAAATCGCACCTTCCCCCCGTTGCGTATCACGTCAAAGTCCCCCTTAGCTTCAGCATCGGCGACACTACCTGCACTGGTCAGATCAGACCTGCCCTCTGGTTAGTCCTCATTTACTCTATCGTCCTGCACATCTCCTTGTTTTTGCGCGCGTCGCTTGTACCCCGTTGTTCTGCGATTCGCCTATCCGCTACTTGCCGTGCCTTCAAACGCTTTTCGGCATTCCGTCTGCGGCCCAGCCCATGACACCCACAACCCACCCTCAAACGCCTCTGGCATTGCGCTCTTATCAAGCCATCCCCCCCTCCTTGTCCTTGCCTGATTCCCCCTCTCCCATCGCAAGCATCATCATCGCCATCCCTATCACCACAATCATCACCGTCTTTTGCACCTCGGGAGTTGTCACGCATCGTGGTCGTGGTTGTGGTCATTGGAAACAAGGGACGACAAGAAACATCATCCCATCCATGCGCATCGCCCACCCGCACTCCGATCCGTCTCCGCACTGCCCGCCTGCCGCCTTCCTTCTTTGCCCGTCGTCTTGCTAGGCCTGGCGCTGCCTGCCAGTTTCTCGTCTGACCCCACCCCGCTTGCCCCATTCACCACGCCAAAGAAAAAAAAAGCGAGCGCCCACTCCTCTCTGCCCACTCCCCCCCAAAAAAGCCCAAGCCTAAGCAAGCCCACAAGCTCGGCGCTCACACCCTGGCGCACTGGGTCCAAAAATACTCTCTCTCTACCCGCTCTCTTTCACCGCCCACACCAAACATATCACTGACACCCTCAAAAAGACCATTATTATTTCGCGCGCCCCCAACTTCTTCTCTCGCGCTCTTCCTTAACCTTCACATTATCATCATCTTGGATATTCAACTTCCTTTTTTCTGATTCCCCCCTCCCCCCTTTGGCTTTATTCATAGCCACCTTCCACTAGTTTCTTCTTTCCTTCCTCCCCTCCTCTTTCATACACATTCACAGTTGCCAGCAATGGCTTCAACATTTCCCATGCAACACTTCTATCGCAGCACACCTCTGACTGTGGATACAACGCACGCACAGAAGCTCTTCGACGAGGAAGACAACAGTGTGTTAGACGACAGCATCCTCGACCACAGCGGCATTGACTCTGGTCTTGAGCTCTCCCCTCCTATGGCCGATAGCCGACGAGAGTCCTTTGCCGTTGGCCCCCCACTCTTCTCACCCAAGACTGAAGACTGGCAATCCGTCGATATGCAGTCCGTCCCCTCCAACAACCCCTTCATGGACCAGCACAGCAACAACCCTTTCATGCGTCTCGATCAGACCCAGCACAGCGCTTTCGCAGCTCCTGCCAGCAACTGGTCACTTGGTGGTTCCGGCACCTGCACCCCTCTCCAGCCCTTCGATAGCGTTCCGGCCGAATACGACCCCAACGCCTCTATTTTCCAGAGACCCATGCAGGCCCAGACTCCCTTCTCCAACCCTGGCAACATGTTCACTTCCATGCCCGGTAACAACCAGTCCATCCCCACCTCTCCCCAGAAGGACTGGATGGCCCCCGGTCAGCAGGCAGCCCTCAACAAGAAGATGCGACCCAGCAGCCCCGCCATCCGCTCTCACAATGACATGCGCCGAGGCGACGGCATTCGCAAGAAGAATGCCCGCTTTGACATTCCCGCCGAGCGCAACCTGAGCAACATTGACCAACTCATTTCTCAGTCAACGGATGAGCAGGAGATCAAGGAGCTCAAGCAGCAAAAGCGACTGCTCCGCAACCGACAGGCAGCCCTCGACTCCCGACAGCGCAAGAAACAGCACACTGAGCGCCTGGAGGATGAGAAGAAGCAATTCACTGCTATGATCGGCGACATGGAGGAGGAGATGTCTGATCTCCGTAACAAGATTGAGCAGCTCCTCATTGAGAAGCAGTCTTACACCAACTACATTGAGACACTCAACCTTGAGAAGGAGGAGATGATTCGATCCCACACTATCGAGACTGGCGAGCTTAGGAAGAAGGTCAGCGTCTTGACCGACCACGTCCAGCGCCTTGAGAGCAACGCCGTGCCCTCTGCCAACTCCGGACCCAACGCCTTCCCCGGTGCCTATGACGAGATGGAGGGCATGACCATCCCTGGCGCTTGGGATGCCTCCAACTTCCTCAACGAGTACCCAGTTGAGCCTGAGGTTAAGCAGGAGATGGCCATCGTTTCTGTCAAGAAGACGGAGAACAACTCCTTCACCGAGAGCAGCGACAAGCCTGCCGCCCAGGGTGGCCTTCTCTTCATGCTCTTCCTTGTTGGAGCCTTCGTTCTCTCTAGCCGCTCGACCCCCGCCATTCCTCGGGTCTCTGAGGATGTCAGGGCCGCCTCTGCCACCCTGCTCGACAACGTTCTCAAGGAAGCCGGTGTCAACTCTCAGTCTGCTGTCCTCCAGGCCGCTGCTCCCCAGCCCTCTGGTGGTGCCTGGGCCAACGCCAACTCGATGCCCGTCAACGATATGGCTATGGATGGTGTTGCTCCCTCAATGCTCTCTGACCTTGGCGACGTTCTCACCCAGCCAACCCAGGAGCAGACCAACGAGCAGATTTTCTCCATCTCGGCGGCGCAGTATAACGGCGTGAGCTCGCAGGAGTTCCTCCAAAACGCCCCCGAGAGGTCCACCACCAGCCAGGGCCGTCGCAACTTGGCCGACGCTCTCGCCAACATGCGAGGCCCCAACAAGCAGAATGGTGCTGCTGAAGTGTACACACGATCTCTTCTCTGGGACCAGATCCCCAATGATGTTGTCCGAAGCTTTGCGAAAATGGTGTCCGAATGCAACAATGCGCAGAATGAGCAGCAATGCAACGAAGCAAGAGCCTGAATGAAAGACAGGAAGAAAAATGTCACGATGACGAGTCTCACGGCTGTTTTGTTTTAATGGTTGTCCTTTGTTTTTTCCTTTTTTTATTTCTATTTCTCCTTGAGTCGGCTTTCATATTTCCTACCTCGTTTCTGGGGGAAGAGCCGCCATACATTTGATGTCGCTCTCGCGCACTCCAGACCTGTTGCTCACGCACCCAAACGGACGGATTCTTTCCTTATACTTATTTGTCGTTTCTTTCTGGATTTCTACTTTGGAGTCTCTTTTGATTTCCTTACGGATCTAGCAAGCGAGCGAGCATTGTTTTTGAATTTGATTGTGTGAATTTTTCCTGTGTTGAATACCTTTTTTTTTTCCTTTCAGTTATTTTCTGGGTCTCGGCGAACTAGGGGCGGGCGGACGGTGCAGGCAACGAACGCGGCAGCAGCAGTAGCAGCAGCCAGCAAGCAGACAGATTCTACAGAGTCCCAAGTCCAATCAGAGTGGACGATGACGGGACTGAAATTTCCCTTTGTTCTTTCGGATGCATTGGAAAGGGTGGATCTTTGGGCGGTATGGAGAAAGGACCTCGGACGGATGAGATGGATTTGGTTGTGATTTTGATTTGGCGGCGACGATGAATTGGACATTGATGATGATGACATATGGATCGTCTATGAATCTTTTGTTTTTTCTTTTCCTTATTCATGATTACATTCTTGAGCAACAGAATCAGCCCCAGGCGGCCTGATGGTTGCAAGGCACTTATTGTTTGATGATTGATGATGTATTCTTTGGCTACAACAAGGATAGCTAGGAAATTCTAGGTAGCTCTTTTACAAGCCTTCAAAAGCGAAACATGATGCTTCACACACACACTCTCTGTCTGTCTCTCTCTCTCTCTCCCTCTCTCTTCCTCTCTACGTCTCTCATGTTCCCTGTTCCTCGCCCACACTTACATTTCCTAATTCGGGTGATTTTCCCTCGTGAAGCGCGCCTCAAACAGCTACAAAGGCGCATCTCTCGGCGCAAATGACCAAGGTCTTCAGAGAGCGGCCTAGCTCGTCCGTGTTTAGGTGACCAAAAGGGATGCTCATGCTCACCTTGCAGAACGACTACTGGAGGATGTGTATCAAGGAAGCGTTACGATACGTGAGGTGGGCTATGTGTGACAGGGAGGGGTTACCCGGTTTGTCCAGTCAACCCCCCGGCCATAAGGTCATCGGAGCCAGCAAGACCGTCATCAGGCTCCGCCTAGCTCAGGATGTGTGTGGGGGACGAACGCGCGCTTTGGGAGGGCTTCAGAAAGGCAGAGAGGGCACGACAGGCTCCTGTGGCCTGGTTGGCGGCGGTGGTGGGTGGGTGAGACAAGGGAGATGGATGCTAGGCCGGACAGAGTGCGGC